>NJRP01000073.1:461641-477627 GCA_003063835.1 Aphaenogaster floridana | reverse complement strand
TAATGGACTAAGCCACAATATTAGCCGTACTCTTAAAAAATGTGGTTTCAAAATGTATTACACTCTATATCTAAAAAACTTGATTGTATTATTAAAAGAGGCAAAGACAAATTATCTGATTGTAAACAAACCAAATTAATTTATAAGATTAATTGTTCTGATTGTAACGCCACTTATATATAAGACAAACGAAAAGACATCTTGAAACACGTATTAAGGAACATAAAGCTAAAGAACATAAAGAACATAAAGATATTAAGAAGCATTTCAGTAACCACTCAGTAGTAAGCGAACACCGTCTTTCCCATAATTATGACTTTAATTGGTCAAGTCCAGAAATTTTGCATAAAGAAAGACATACGAAAAAACGAGAAATCGCGGAAATGTTTCTCATCAAAAAACATAAAAACACGATCAACCTACAGAAGGATACAGACTATTTGTCTGCGACTTATAATTTAATAATAAATGACACATAATTATCAATTTGCCCTCTCTGTATCGTTCGCTTATTTATTCTTTTATTCTTTTGACAACCGTTGAGTGTTACAGACGTGCTTCTTAACACGTTCTTCAATTACTAAACATATTTTAAGTTTGGAAAGTTTTCAGTTTTTGACTATTTTATTTTCTGTGATATATCTTCTACTGATATATCTTCTTTTGACTTGACTCGAACAATATGTAAGTTTTTAACTCACCACTCTTTGTAATTTTTGCAATTTTTGGCAACGAATCTTATATTCTCTTTTCTTCAGTCTAGATTTTTGGCTTTATTAGGCACTACGCCACATTCATAGAATGTTTGTCTTAATCTATTTATTATAATTTATTAATACCTGAAGAGGGCCACAAACAATGCTCGAAACGTAGTGAATTTTTAAATAAATTTTGGCCAGTTGTGTCGATTACATTAAATATATTTTCTTGTTAATTTTTATATTTCTAGCTTTCATGCCTTACATAAACTGTTTACGATATAGACAATTTAAATCTACGATATAAATAGTATATTTAAATCGCATTTATTAAATGTATATAATATTGTTTCTTATAAAAATTTATGTATCAGGATATAAATTAATAAGCAAAAATATATAAATTAAGCCAACATCTCACAATTCTCAAGACTTACTTCAAATGCGTGTAGAAAAGGAAAATGACAAACTGAAGGTAGAACAATAGCAAGAAAGATGGGATGATAGGAAGTACAATGAAGGATGACAGATACTAGGAAAGATCTCGTCATTGAACAGTGACACTTATTCCCTATTTCATTTTGAGCTCAATGCTCCGATAGAGTTTGTCGCCTTCATCGCCTACGCCGCTACCGTTCTCCGTGCTAGGTCGCGTCGCGCCGACGTCGCTCTTCGTCTGTCAGTTAATGTCGTATTCTCCTTGCAAAAAGAAGAACGGGAGAAAGAGGCGCGTGAAAGGGAAGGAACGAACGAAGTGTTGGACAGAGAACTGCGGGAGCGAACGCGGATCGGAGACTTCTTATCGGTACGAGTCAGCTACCGGCTGCCAGCCAGCTCGCTTACGCGCATCTCGTATGTTCCTTTTCATCCTTCGTTTCTCTCTCTTGCACTCTCATCGCGCTCTCTCGCCCGCAATACCTTTTTTCTTCCGTCACTTCCGTACCGGCTTCTCGCTTTACTTCTGCCATTTCCCACCTTGACACTCGCCGAAATGTATCCGGTCGGTGGAAGCGTCGACGAGAGCGCCGTTAATGGATTCTATTCTGTATCAAATTGGAAACCGATTGGTTGCCGTCGTTGTCATAAGATGCGCCGCGAGATAGGTGTGTATCGATGATCGATCCGGGAGCGTTTCATCATTTGTTAATTTTACCGAAATGAAAGAGAACCTATAATTGCCGAGATACTATTCTTTAATCATGTTGACAAATATATAATAAATATCTGCAAATATACTATTTTTTGGATCGTGTTCGTCTAGATGCACACAAAAGTATATTATCAATTAAGAAATCCGAAGATAAAATAATTACTGTAGTGATGTAATTTTAAAATAATTCTTTACTATCATTATATACGTTTTAGAAAAGCTGCTAACGATAAATTCTCATAAAACCGTATTTATCCTTCACACAAAATGCAGATGTAGCTTATAATTACAAGTTCGGATTTTAACACGAACTACCTTTAACCTTTACTCATTTGCGCTGTTCTTCTCTGCTGTTTGGAAAATAAAGAAAATTTGGGATACATAATCCACCGTTTAATTTATGTAGCTTGTTTTACCAGGTGGTACGTTCCGTCAAGGCGTTATGCGCGGCAGGAGGCAAGGGTGAATTAATAGCCAGACATTTTTCTAAGTAAGGAAGATAGAGAATACAAAAGTGAGGAGGGATAACGAAAGAGAAAGAGAGACGCAGTGATTATAAAACGTTCAGATGGCGTGCAAAGAACGCGGAAGCCTCTTTTGCACGAGACGTGCAGTAAGCTTAGGCTTCGTCGGCAGATTACAGTCTTGTTGCGTGTCTCTTTGGACTTGTACATTTATTACATGAGTTACTAGCATGTTTTATTGAATAGTATTATCACTTTTCAATAGCTGATATCAAACCGCGTATTACTTTCTGATTGTGTTCTTTAATATTAAAATAACGAAATATAGATTATGATTAAGCTATAGAAAAATTGAACATTCTGACCATTACTCTTATATTGCTGATAGTCATAGTTAATAAAACTGCGACGTCATATTCTTCTCAGTAAATAATAAATCATATCTTCTGTAGTATACCGGAAGCAATTTGGCACAAAACATGAAGTAATCGACTATCAGAATACTTTGCACAATTTACATTTGTGCCGCTAAGATTGTATTCGTATTTTATTTATAGTGCATGCACCTAGAATTTACGAAGCATACAGGGAAGTTAAGAAGCGATACCATAAATCTAGGTCTTTGCGAAGTAACATATTCTGAAAGAAAAATGTCCTGAAAGCAATATGAAAATTCAACACATATAACGTCATACTTGTTCAGATGAAATTGTACTTCAATAGTACTGTTTTTATACAATCCATATTTTGACTGTGTATTATATTTGCACAAATAACATAAATAGGAAATTTTGAAGCTATTCTTTTTAACTTACTGACAACATGGTTATAGGAGTTTACGCGAGTTCAAAACTATTACGATAAGCGATCGTTTCCTATGAGTTTTAAAATATGAGTTTTAAGAGATGAAATTTTTAGGCAATTTCCGTGACACGACCGTTTTCCCAGAATTCTTTAGTAAAATAAATAATATTGTTTTTTTGAAAGACACAATTTTACGGAAATAGCAAGAAATTATATTTTCCTGTTTTATATAAAATAGCTCCTAGTACGTATTACAATAAATATTTTCCTTTCTTTTTGGTTTTATTATAAAAATTGTTTTACGACGTGTCGGGAAAATACGGACATCGTCGAGCATTCTTACACTTAGAATCTCTAGAACGCGTATATAATAAAATTATGAAAATTTGGCGTATCTTTTTTCACTAGTGTCGCTGAAGCCTTATGAGAAGTCCAGATATCTTTTTGTTTGCCATATTACGGAATGAAAAAGTAGAGTAGAGTCGGCTGAACGGCTGGCAGTCGTCGTACGGTGTCCCCGAGGAAATCAAATTATCGATATATGTGGAACCGATGTGCACACGTAACGTATATATGACGAAGTGCAAGCTGAGAGCACAGGTGGCCGACTGATATTGGTTTTGCTTCCGGATTTGGCGGACACCCCTTACAGCGGTAGACGCAAGCGAGACTCGCTACGAAGGGCAATTACCCCACTAAATATTCACAAGTTCATTACAAGCGGAGTTGGATGCATTCACCCTCTTCCCCGTTCCTTCTCACCCTCTTGCTCTTTGCCTCTTGTCTTTACTTTCTCGTTCCTCTAACACAAGTATACATTTTCGAAATAGACTTAGTTCTATAGAATATTTCTTTGCTTACGACGCAAATAAGTATTGAATTTTTTATTTTGAAAATTAATGTACAAAAACCATTTTCCTGTAAATATTAATTTTTATTAAATATAACAGTTGCGTGCAAATGCCCGATTGCTTGATAGATAAGTTTGTTGCACAAATCGTGATATCTTTTACTAGGCACAAATAAAGTTGCGAGTAAAGGCGCATATTATGAAGTATACTGTTTAATTATTGTGAAAATTGAGATGTTATTCTTTTAAGCAATTTTATATCATTGTCGAGTGCATAATAAGAATAATTTGTGTGTTTTTTTCATTCCATGTCATCAATAAATATCGCAAAGCAATAATGAATGCTAATTTTACTAAAAGTCTGTTACAATTCTCGACGTTTACTCTTTAAAAGTGATTTTTCAGCTACCTTTTTTGGATAATATTTTATTTTACTTAAACAAAATATTCTACTTATACTTGTTGCTATCGTATTTTGTCATTTATTAAGATAAAGACGATGAAGTCATTCGTTGGATTTTTGATCGATGAGTGTTATCTAATCTTAATTGTGACGTCATAAATTAACGCGATAATGTTAGTTTGGTTTGATAAGATCTTAAACAATACTATTGTAAGATTTTACATCTCCTTTTAATTTAGAACTTTGATATCTTAATAAACCGTTATCGCGGCACCCGGATATTTCATAGCTGACGAGAACGATTGAAAAATTGTACATACATAAAATGACTCTTTTATTTCAATCAGATAGGGATTAACTTTATACGACTTTCGTGTATCAGGTTTTTATATAACACCCTTTATATGCAGGCATGGTTGGAAATCTAGAGCTAACGGCGGTTCTCAGCACGCTGCTCGGACACTCTGCGAGGTTTCCGACAAAAAGCTCATAAAAATTTAATAGATCGTTCGGCCCGAATGCAACGGCAGGCTTTTTATGGCTTATAAATGTTTCGTTTGACCGAAAACAATTTTCTCGGTTCGAAGATCACGGCGTAAACTCGCAACGGCGTTGGTCAGCTCAATACATCTTTCTAGAAACGTTCTTTAATCTAAAAAATTCGAGTGCCGAATTTAAAGTTAACTTGATATTAATTATTTAAAAGATAAGTCAGTTTTTTTCAAGGTGTCAATTAGATTATTTTTATTGCAACAACATGCTAAATAATAATTTAACAGCATGTTAAATAATTTTATTTATTATTAACATTTAAATAAAAATAAGTAAATTATTATTCTACCTATTTTACTGATTTCTTTTGATTACGTAAGATAAATGTTAATACAATTAATATTATTAGATAAAAGTCAATAATGACATCTGTGGGATTGATTTCTGGCATATCGTATTTTACTCGGAATTTTCGAGGAGATCACACGTCAGCTATTCTGCGGGGACCGCGATTAAAATTCGATCGGTTATCGTCGGTACGTCGTGTGATATTCCGATTTATGTACGGTGCTGATAACAATCCAACGGATTATTGAAACTCACGCATCGATTGATCGACAGATATGATATCAGAAATTGATATGTTCTTCCAAGGCAATTGTGCATATCATATTTTATAAAACTAAAATAATCATAGTAGATGAGTCTTCTCTTCGCCAGTGAATAAATAATCAGGGTAATTTTTTGTTTGACACGACTGGCCAAATTTATTAAAAAACTTCTTACGACGTTTCTCGACCATAGTTTTTGGTCCTTATCAAGTAATAAAAGTTTGAATTACAAAGCAACACTTAAGGCAATAATCATGGTTATCTTAACCAATTATTATAAATAATATGACAAATTAACTGAAAATATAATTGCACATAAATGAATATCAAATATTTATTCAAATCATAATAAATTGTTATGAGTGAGCAACTTTGTATTTTTTAGAAAAAAATCGATTAAAAAATAGAAGCTAATCGATTTGAATCGATTAGCTTCTTCACCATTACTACTATCATAATTGCCTAATAACTGGATATGAATAAAATGCTTAATCGCTATAAAAGTGGTATCTTCGTACCAGTATTGCAAATAAGATTAGTACTGAATACTTGAAATTTTCTTTCGATATTCGAGAATTAAGTTAGCACCTTAGCATTCAGAAGCTGTTTTCACTTTTGCCATTCGCGTGGAATCCGCGATCATAATCCTATTGCTTTACTTTATGAAGATATTGCGCAGATGCAAAAGATGGAACTAGCCGTGCAAGGGCTGTAAGGGAAAGGGCGACGGAGCTCTTCTCCCTCGAACTCGATCTGGATTTACGATATTAGTTGCAACAGCACCTGAACCCGAAGCAGCCAACCTTGTTTTAAACTATCTCAGACTGGCTCCTTACCTCACACGCGCGTTGAATTGGTTTCCTTTATTTATTTTGATATTTCGTATTACAGTTTGTGCCTTAAATCCCTCCCTTCCCGATTTATATTTAGGAAATAGTATTTTCATGCAAAAGTCTCATTTTATATAAATTTATATGTAATAAATATTTTAATAGTACAGATGTAAATATTAAGTTAAAGTAAAATCTGTAGAATTCTCTCCACTTACGATTTCATTGGGCAAATAATACTTTAGATTTTTCGCGTTTGTATATTCTCTCTCTCTCTCTCTCTCTCTCTTTCTCTCTCTCTCTCTTCCCCCTTTTCTGCGGTACTACCACTAGTTTGGATAGATTGGGTGCATTTATATAACACATAAAACCTCCTTCAAATAGGAGAATTTATGTACTATCAGATAGTGAAAGCAATATAAATGAGATTTTAAGTATACCTACCGCAAGTATGTACATATGTATATTGCGTGCAGATGCTCCCGTTTGCCTCCGTCTCTTCTAGTTTTCTCCCTTTCAAGTATATTTTCTATTTTCATCGATGAAAGAGACACGATAAATAATCACGTAGCACGGACATATTCGATCGTCTAAATCGACAGAAAGCGACCGCAGTATTATTTCTTCAACGCAATCTACCGATCCTATACACATTTCTAAAAATTGAATCGCGTGTAGCTTTCAGAGAAAATTGTAACATGTATTAATATGTATATATATAGTATTTCTTGACAATAACGATATAATATGGACTATTACAATGAGATAATATTAAATATCAAAAATCATTTTCTTCATGTTAAGCAGATAATTTTATATGAATTATATAAATATTAAATTTATTTTGCTAATAAATATAGAAATTACATTTGTTCTGCAAGTATATGTTTGTAAAAGCACGGGAAGGGGATACATACGTTCGAATAGAGGGGATGCGTATCAAAATACATCGCAGAGTAAATCATATCAGAACACTGAATAAATGCATAAATGAGAGAGCGTGGTTAAACGCTGAATAATTCGAGGTAATTTCGAGACGAAAAACTTTCATTTGCCTGAAAAGGCTTTTGGAAGTAAGTAAGGGCGGATTGTTGTTAGGAGCTACGGGGCAGACAGCCAAGCCGCTGCGCGCTGGTGTGAATTTCATTAAAAGCAGCAAACGAATAAAGAAAGAGAGAGGGAGAGAATCCGTGAAGAGAAACGAATGAATTTATAGTTTTTAATATTTGTTTATTGTATTGTCTCGACAAGAATAAAAAAGACATGGATCCGCATAGGGTATCGCAGGAGAGGTGTAAAATATCCTTGCTTACAACTGCTTATTATTCAAGTTTCTCGCTAAAGGCGTCGTTCTTTCACGAGATGGAAGATTAGTATTCTTATTTCGCCGTAAGCGCGGGATGATTGCCAGTAATAAATTTCGACAGCCCCGAGGGAATAATTAAAAGACGCGATACGGTGAACTAGAAAATATATTACGCGGCAACAGAAAAATACTCAATCGTCACTTAATGTATTTTATATGCCATTATCGAATATTCTCGCACAAAGAGAAAATAGACGGTTGCGTTATCTTGAAATCGTTTATTCTCAAAGTTAAGTAGTTGCTCGCAACAAGGTAAAATTTCAAAGATATTGCCGTAGGTCAATGGCTCTCTGCATTTGAATGGATGATATAAACGATAGAAGTGATGTTGAAGGACGTGATATAGGACTGGTGTTAAAGGACAAAGAGAGGCGAAAGGCAGGAGTAGGAGACGCAGGTCGGTTTTCGAGGGCCCAGTAGAATGTTGCGTCGGTACTGTCGATGAATAGAGAGGTAATGAATCGCAGTGGACACCAACATGGAAGAGGCGAGGCAATTCTAGGCATTTGGCTGGACTCTGCCTAAAAAATGCATATGTGTGTATGTATATATATATATATATATATATATATATATATATATATGCATACATATAGCAGAATCTCGCAATCCACCTGCGATTTGCACTTTCGGCAATAGATACGATGGATTGATGTAGGCTGAGCACAGCAGTGACACATTAAAACTGAAATAATATTCGTATTCTTATTAGGATGCTGGCGTCAACGTCGTATATTAAAAAATATAGTAGATAAACGTTAGATACATAAATATTCTTACATGAATATCTTTAATGCTCTTCTTTATTTTATTTTACCCTCACACTTAGAATTTCTCTTATAATCGACCGCTCCTGCTTGTGACAGCTGTGCGCTTGGAAATATAATTTATACGGGACAGAGTTGCTTGATTTATATATATTTGCCAGGAACATAAGGCTTGTATTTAGACTTCCGGAGAGAGATTATGAGAAAGATCAGGATTCATTATTAATAAAAACATATACATATAAGTATTATGTATTTATTAATTATGGGTAATTTTTGCATATCAAATAATTTACATTGATAAAATTACATTATACAGTAGTTCAAAAATTGATTTACATATAAAAAATCACATATAACGAATCTCACTTAATCACGAAAACTTAATTTTTCGTGAATTTATTGCAGCTCTTCTACAACTTTAATTCTTATAGCATCTTTTGTATTTGCCATACCACTGCTACATCATTTCGGAGCTTTAATTGCTAATAAAAAATCAAAAAAGCATTTGGAAGTAAAAACTATTAGAACTTGCAAACGTTGATGAATCTACGACGCGTTAATCCATACTCTTGTTGTTTTACGAATGCAATCGAAACATTTTCTTGCTCTCTTTGTAAGTCCTCTCTCTCTCTCTCTCTCTCTCTCTCTCTCTGCGTTCCGCGCTACTTATTTCGACATGGGGAGCACGATCGATCGAATTTAGGATTACAGGTACGAGGAAAATCACTTTGCAATGAGGTCGATGGAAGAGAAGCGCCTCGAGCAACCTTCCAGAAATAACCGAATCATTTAGATTTCGAGGATAGTGGAAGATGGGCGGGGGATAGGGTTGTTACAGAGCCTTCCTGAACGGCAGGAAGATGTTGCGTGGATCGACGAACGTGAAGGTGTGGGTGATGGAAGGGTAGGAGGAAAAAAAATGCCGATACTTTTATCGGTACCGACAGCCCTGAAGCGCCCACGATTCGGTCTTTATGGTATTTTTACTTTGATCGAGATATACGAACTTGCGTATCTACATTATGTGCAGAGTTAGACTTTTTATTCAATTTTACATAAAAGCTAAGTATCTTTAACAGCTATTTCGAATAATGAAGAAATAATAAATAAATTTTTAATTTATATTTAGAAATTATATCTCCTAGGTATTAGTTTTAGTATTTTATTTTTAATGTTAGTTATTTTTTAAATTTATTTTAAAAAGACAATAATATAAGTGCTAAAAAACTTCCAACAGCTTTAAATTAAAAGAAGGACGATTTTTAATTAATAAAAAGTGTTGCATTTTTTATAGAATACTTAAATAAAGAGCATAAGATGTAATATTTAATATATAAAATAATCTCTGACTTTACTGTGGATATATTATAGATAATATATTCATTTATATCTACTGAGTTTTAAAATTATTGAATCTGTTAGCTATCGATCCAATTTGATTTTGGATTTCTCATAGGAGTTTCATGCGAAATAAACTGTAGTAATCAAATTTGTATTGAATTCCCTTGATCGCGGTTGCAATAATTATATCCTTTTCTCCAAATATTGCGATAGTTGCAGTTTGCGCTCCGTCTTGCGGTAATCCTCGCCCTCATACATTTTGTACATTAGTATCGTTACAACGTGAAATCCAATCGTACGTGCCTAGTTTTGTGCATAAAAAGCATACGACCTCTCGCGAGCAATTACCCCGGCCTCTAATTGGCATATAACGTATCGTGTCGCGTGCATTGTCTTGCGCCGTATCCAGCATATACGAAAACCGTATGGATAGCTTGTTGCGAGCCATTACTTTGGAATTTAATTGGCGCACGTTTGCAGAGTAACACAGCACACCTTGCTGAATCGCATAGAATGCACGATGCGATCAATATAATCAGATAAAGATATCGGTTATGACAGTAATTATTTTGTAAAACAGCGTGCTTTTACATTACGCCAGTATCTTGTTATTATAGTTAAACTTGGTATTTGTAATTGTTATTGGATGTACAATTTTACTTTCATATTGAATGTAGTCGCGTATGCAATTTACTTTGAAATATATCTCATCAGCACCAATTATTAATTCGATTAACAATAGGTGCCACTCGCATTTTTGTGCATTGTATCTTCCTTTAAAAACAAAATATCAAGGAAGATGATATATGATAATTTTACACGTTTAACATATTGTAAGCTAATGAAGGGCTTGCAACCAGAATTATTCGGATGAATTTAAAAACGAACCGAGACTTAAAAAGGATATGTGCGTGCACTCTCCATGTAAAAGTCACGTACGTTTTATCTCGCCGCGCCGGCATACGTATTTGCACCCCTAAAACGAGGTGAATGACAGGCGCTGGTGAGAGACCCATTTTAGATATAGTTCATAATGCGAGCATTTCAAACTACAGCACCGCCATTTTTTTATTATACCTTTTTGCTCTTTGGTCCGGGATCATGGTGAGCCAAATGTTATGCACGAGCTCGTACCATCTACGCAGTAACACGACGTTATAAAAACCCTATAAAAGCCCGTTTCCTAGTGGGCGGTGCGCGGGCGGCAATACCCAGCGGTACACCAGCCTTGCATCCACGGCTTAACCATCCTCAGATATTATGTATTTTCATAATATTTTACACCGGTGTGTTGTATCATGTTGTCACCGTGCATATCAGGGTATCCTGTGCATGAAATGCTGATGCAGTTGAAAAGCCAGCACAAAAAAAGTAGCATGGAAATTGTATTATTTATTACAAGACGCATTATTATGCTATTATTTATGAATATTTATCGTATTAAGAAATAGACCTCTTGTAAAAACTTACACGTGGAACAAGAAACTTCATAGATACGTTTTCAGCTTGAAAAAGTTTCATAAATCATTTTCTATTCTACAAAATTCATCGATTTTGTCTTGAAACTTTAATATATTTTGCTTAGTAAGTAAAGAACTTATTATGCATGTACACATGTATTTGTTAACTTTAGATTATATATTGAAACAAGAGTGTAAAAAGGTCGCAGCATGACGTAATTCATGCTTTTATCGTTTGCGTTACGGCTAACATGGGAGCTCTTAACAGCGCTGTGCATCGCTTTATCGTTAATGTGTTAGCTCAAAAGGTATTTAGTAATAAAAATTATATATTAAAAAGTATACTTTTTAAGATAAATTTTTGCGAAACAAGAAAGTTGCCGTAAAATTTTATTTGACTAGGCAAAAAGTAAAATAATTTATTTTTATGTTTTATAACAAGCATATAAGTTTATGAATAAAAGAAACGCTAATATCGAATCGTCATTTTACGTGATTTTATATTATTATTAATATAAATTATTGATTCCAAATTAAAATATTTTCACATATTTCAGATATTTAATGCGCTGGGATGCATAAAACTCATAATATTTGAAGTGTCTGATTTCGATATGCAGACATCATTATGTATAAAGCGCTTCGTAATATCAGAATAATTTAGAGCACAAATATTTTACAACCGCCAATTCATTTGTAAAGCCATTAAGGAAAATGTAATGCGCAGTCATATCAGGCCGCGAATCTTTACGAGTGTGATATCCGTCGTGTCTAAATTACAACGCAACGTCGCGTAGCGCATTTCGAAATATATAAGGTATTTCCGTGTACTAGTGATAGTTATCTGGAATCCTCATGGCTAACCTATTTACGCGTATAGTCGTATTTTAAAATGATGAGCCATGAGCGATGACGATTATTAAGCGGTCATTATGTGATCTTTTTGATAACGCGGTTATCTTCTGCGGAAGTAATAGCACGAACAAACTCTCTCAATGGCAAATCTATTTCATCAATTTGCTTGGAACACAACGTATTTATTTTTATCAGAATTGATAATATAGGTCACTTTTTTCCAAACTGTGCGTTTGGAATTATAAAATATGTAGGATTAAAAAATATAATTATGCTCTTTAATTTATTAAAAATTTTTACAGAACAAATTTTATTATATATTTTAGGCATATCTTTTATTAATGCAAATATATTTAATTAGCTAATTAGGCGTCTTCTATATATTTCAAATATATATTAGTTATAATATATATTGATAGCATAATTTTTTAACATTTAAAATGTCACGTTTATCACGTTTGATATCTTTAGGTATCCGTTTAACATAGAAATGCAAAGGTTTCCGTGCGACGCTTTGCACCAAACAAAGCGATCTGCTTTAAACTCTCAACATGGGAAAAAAGTCGTGACGGGAGGGTAGGTGGACTGTTTTGCTTACGTTCTACGGTAAGCATCGGCTATAAAAACCAGCGAAGAGGTGGAAGTAGAAACGAGATCGACGAGATTCTCTAGCTTGAAGAGCGCGCGCGAGAATGTACCGGTGCTTTTGAAGGTGCGAGATAGTACGGAGTGCAAGGTACGGAATGGTGGATGGTGGATGGTCCCTGGGGATGGGGTTAGTCATAAACGACGTGAATCGGAAGAAAAACTGCTAAACGAAAATGCCTGCCCCGAAAGATCGGGACGGACGATCTAATGGGGAAAATAATGGATTTTCGGTAGTAAAGATCGCCTGGCCAGATCTCGGTCCGTCCACCCTTGCCCATCTTACTGTGCGATTTCACTCTTCTCGCACCTAACAGAACATGGAACTGGGGCACAGAAGTCGTATCACCGAATAAAACTTTATCTCGCATCTCGCCGGCGTGCGTCACGGTATTATAGTAAACTCTAGACTTTCGTCAATTAGCAAATAAATGTTCTCTTGAATATTTCTTTCGACAATACAATTTCGCGCAATCTCTTTCTATTTAGCGATGGTATTTAAGGAATGTATAATTTCTCTTTCGATAGAATTAGTAAAGAACCGATTTAATGCATGTCATTTAATTTTCAATATATATTCTAATTGTATTTTTCCATTGAGTAATTTTACACTGCGTTCACAAAATGTCATACACTACATATAACAATTTTTGTATGGTTATTAATATTCAACGAGTAAATCGAAGAATCGGAAATGCGATAAGGATAGGGATTACCCTATTATCCCTTGTACAGTGGCTTCCTGGTTGCTTCCGTGAGAGGAAGTTTCAGATTCAACCGTCGTCCAAATTGACCGGACGGATTATCGAAGCTTCCTCCGGACTAATTGATTGTTTGCAAAATTTTATGCAGGTCTTGTGCATGGAGGGAGGATTTACTGTCCGTCGACACGCCAACTTCATCGTGTGCGTTGCGTGGATTCTATGAAAGTACACGTGGCTCCGTATTTTCGACGCGCGTGTAGTCACACATTTACGGAAGGGACAAGAAAAAAAAATAAATTGTGCGGCAGTACCCCAAGCGCGTGAAAGTTTCTTTCTCGTCTAAAGGTCTCTATGGAATGTTACGTCGCGTGACGTAGTTGGCGTGGCGGTATTTTATTCCAAAATTTTCGTGTATTCTGAGGTAGCTTTTTAAGCTTGCGGCTTATGCTCCACAAAACTCGAATACCCCGACGTTTAGTTTTGACCGCAATAGCTAGTTTCTTCTTATATTATTCATTTCCCGCATACGCTTTTTAGGGCTACGTCCATAGTGATCCAAATTATAAAAAATACATATATTAATAGAGATAATTGTAAAAATAATAATTTAATCATGACAAGTTTTCGCGCTTAAATATTACTTTTTCTACACTGAGAGAAAAATTTACTAAATTTCAATAAATGTTTTCTTCAATAGTTCTAATGAAATATTCTTTTGAATTCAGTAAATATTTTATTAGGTTTAGAAAATTTGTTTTCAATTGAATGAATATTTTTTTCATTCGAAAAATATTAACTGAATTCAAAAGAATATTTTATTAGGACTGTTGAAGAAAACATTTATTGAAATTTAGTAAATTTTTCTCTCAGTGTACAATACTTCATTCATATTCCAAATAAATTGCAATAAGTTATTTACCATCATACAGCAAAAATAAAAGAGTACACATTTTGATAAATTAATAAATTAAAAGTTTAATTAATTGCATGAGAATAAGAAAAAAGCTTAGAAAGAGATATATTAAGATTATAAAAAGTCATATAACGTCTACGATATTTGTTCTTTATTGATGGAAATTTCGCGGCCTTCAACGCGCACGTATTTGATTCCGCTGCATCGGCGCATAGTCCGCTATACAAAGCAGGGTGATGTAACGTGGGCATAGGGGAATACGAGAGGGAGGATACAGCAGAACGGGGAGAGGAACCCTAGTAGCGTGCAGTCTATCAGAGATTAGCGGCTCGATCCATTAGGGAGTGATTTAGCTCGACGGTCCCCGAGCACTCTCTGCCACCGTTCAGACAGCGCCATACTAGCCACGCCATGCTTCCACGCGTCACCACACCATCACCCTTAACACTAGTACAATTCTTGTATATGAACGTGCATACCTGATTCCACATCCTACAGTTAGTCACATTATTGTATAGCAAACCCACGCCTTGCCTCATATTATAAATTCTACTCATTGAGGTGCGTTAAGAATTTTCTTGAAGTGTGAGATTCAATAGTGTTTTCCTTTTCCAACTTAAAAGTAAATAAATATATCTCAAATATATAAAGTAAATAAAAGTATACTTTTTTACAATTATATTCATATTAAATGTTTTATATTTTTAAAGATAATTATAGTAATGATGTCTTTTAGGATTATCTATGTATTGATTTAACAAAAATTTTAGAACACACAGACAGAAAGAAGAAACAAAACAAATTATTTAAGATTTTATTTAAAAGTCAATGATATATATAATATTGGCAAATATCTGGTCTGATTGTGTTTTATTGAAAAATAAGTCTTTTTTCACACATATCCTTTATTTGCGATTGGAGAAACGAGAGACAAATTCTGGTTTATGAGAACAAAGTGTAGTATATATTAAACGGATCGAGAATGGACACGTATGGAGAGGCAAAGCCTTGCGATTGGGTCCCAGGAGTATGATGTGTCGTGCCTAATTACAATAGCCAACGCTTCTCTCTGTCCAAATACAAACATCGAAGCTAATGCGCACCATTGCCGAAAGGCAGATTGCCGGATCGCACCTTACACCGGTCTGTCAATATCTGTCGATATTGCTAGCCGTTAGGAGTCTGTTTGTATTTACCGCTGACTGAACGGCCAATAGCTTGCAACAGTGAAACGAATAATAGCATGCTCCCATTTGAATAGGCTGATTTATACCGGTCTTTGTTTAGAGATTTATTTTGAATATAGACTTTATTTTGAATGTAAATTAATTGTACGAAAGTTGCTATATACTCGTTTTATCCTCTTTTGTTCTATTTAATTAACAAAAAGTAATAGTTTATCTATTTTAGATAGCGGAGCCGCGAATTATAGGGGAAGGCGGGAATCTTTTCTTGTCAATTTAGTAAAGTGTCTGTGCAAATATCGATTACACAGGCCCACAAAAAAAAAAGTGTTTGGTACTGGGATGCGGACCCACATATCCCTATGTATTTTTCGACGCTGAATCCGAATCCGTAGTCAAAATTAGGGGTCAACGTGCAAATATTCAGTAAATCGCAAAAAACCCCA
>NJRP01000073.1:448009-460901 GCA_003063835.1 Aphaenogaster floridana | reverse complement strand
GAAAAACAATAATTTCATCCTTTTAAACTATTCTTTTGCAGTAAAACTTGTATTTTCCTTATAGTGGATATTTTAAAGAATATTTTAGTGCCAAACAAAGTTCATTTATTTATTTTTAATACGTTGTAAATTTGTATAAATCTTAGCGTTCCCGTTATGTCCCGGGTTCCCCTATTAATAGAAATAGCTAATGCATGAAGAAAAATAATTATTTAAATTTAATTAAGTAAGTAAAATATATTAGCTTTATCTAAAGTTTAATGAAATATGTTAAAGTCTGTATTTCAGTAAATATTACATGTTGAAATAATTATCGAGATCAAGAAACATTTTATTAAAATTTGGTACCTGTGGTACAATATTAATAGCATTTGAAAGCAGTGTTGCAAATTTAAGATTATTAGATGTTCTGCATTTTACATTTTGATTGTATACAAAAATTTTATAAATAATATTTTAATATTTTGCACGATAAATCTTCTAATAAATATTTAATATTTCTGTCATAAGCATTATTTAATCTACAGGTATTATTGCACAAGAGAAAATTTAATTTTTGTTTTATTGTTTAAGTGTAAGCATAGGACATAAATACAATATAACATTTTAGTTAATTATTTTCATAAACATGTGCTGTTATAAATGGCAATTTGTAGCCCGCAGCGAAAAGCATTTTATCGTGAACTGCCAACAAAGCGAATCGAGTAATTCGCAAGTTACAATAAAAAAATATATTACGCTATAGTTTGAAACAGCATTTCAACCGACGGACAATGAAGCTGAGATAGGTAGGAATAACGGGGATATAGAGAGAGGGTACCTTTTTGAAATGCAAGCCAATTTTCATTGTCCAGATTAATGGACGCCGCAAACGAATGGCGCCAAATATCGCATATTTTCCAGATAATATGCGGCGCCCGTAAATAATAACAGGTCCTAGCAATTTTTACATAAAAACGCTCATAGGTAAAAATTAGTTATATAATAAGTTTTTTAAAAGTTTAGTAGGAGTTGCTTTAATAAAATTGATTTTAAATATAACATTGTTCTCTATAAGCAATGTTGAGAAATTCATAAAAATATTTATAAGTATTAAAAAAAGTTTTTATGCAATTTAAAAACGTTATCGCGAATAAATCATGAAAATTATTACTATGTTTTCATTAAAGTTAAACGGACTTATTTTTTCTGTATTCACTTCTCCCGACCTTCGTTGCCTTTAACAGACAAGTATAAACGAAGGCATCATTATTAAAGAAATTAAAAACTAATTGCAGTTTTATTAAACAAGTTAGCAGTAATTTTCAATCTTCCAACTTGTAAAATTGGACGTCTCGTGTTGGATGTCCAGCTCGATACTGTGCATTGTGCAATCGTGCCCCTTTCAGCATCAAACGGTTTCGAGACATTACAGAGAGTTATAGAAAACTTAATCGCTCCGTGTAAGCAAATACGATTTCGACGTAGCGATTTCAATGACAGAATTTTACTGTCCGCCTCGCGAATACTGAAGTTGCCTAAGTAAATGAGATGGGAGGACAGCCAATTACCACCGAGAGCAATTACTGAGAGCAATTAACGCAAAAGTTACAATAAGTAATTAGTACCTCCGCAAGCACTTGCTTATAATTAACTTACGTGCAGCTGCGTTTTCCCATTATCACCTATTTTTCGATGTTAAGCCGGCACCGGTTTCTGGCACGATGCTGACTATGTTGGACAGCGGAAAAAAGAGAATTGAAAAAGATGAAATTCCAGACTCTCGACCGCATCGTTGTTGACTGCAGAAAAATTGCGTTCTGCCCTTTTAAACAGAAAACGTGGAAATGTTTAGTGACAATGGACAGTGCATTTAATGTAATAAGTTTTATCTTTAAATTGCGGTTATAAAATTTATCGATCGCCTAAAGATAATTAAAAATTAATTTTTTCTCTTATACAAATATATACTATTTAGAAATGCAATTAGAGATAGTATTTAAAAATAATTATTTACAACAATAATATTCAGAAACTTTAATATTCCTAAATCGCCAGTAAATAATTAACATATAATTTAATAATAGTATTATTATACGTACAAGGACAGTAACATTCGATATGTATCATATGTATAAATAAAGATAAATTTAATTTAAATGAATTTAATAAATTTTATTTATAATTATAGAAATATCTATGTGTAGATAAACTATCTACACATCTACAAGAGATATTTCACATCATGTATCTCATGTTTATGTCTATCCTTTCTATGTGCCTTGCAAATAAACGCAAGAGCGCTGGTACAAGATAAGGTTTATGACGTACATTCCGACGGGAATATATATATATATATATATATATATATATATCTTATCTGCAGCACGCCTATATAGAATGGACAACAAGTTTTGTATGACGTTAACTTACGGAAGAAATTTTCGTTGTCGCGGAAGCTTTTCATCACTAATCTTGCCACATCATCTATGTTGACACAAATATAATCATTTCCTAGATTCTTATCCAAGATTTATCAAATTTATCGACAATTTAATACAGATTTTTTAATAAAATGTACTGTTATATATGTATAATCTTGCAGTAACGGACGTGAATGGCCACAAGTTTAGATTTAATCGTATAATAAATGTCTCACTTCTTTATGTATAACTTCTTTGATACTTGTCATCGTAATTCTTCTTTTTATAACCATATAAAACATTTTGTAACCGTATAAAACTGTCATATTAATGTCATTAATGAGACGACAATAACTGAGTGCAAAAAATAAAAAAAGAAAGAAGCAAACTCTGGATTCAACATGCTTGATGAATAGTTTAAAATCATTACAGGATTATTTCCTTCTGTCCATTCATTCCAGAAAGTCTAGCAATTTCTCTATATATTGATTAATTTTTGTCTTTCATATACTTTTAATAGAAGTTTTTATTGTATTTCTTTGCAGTTATATTAATACTGCATCCTTCTATGCGTACGTATGATCTTCATTAACTATCATTAATGGAATTATAATTTCGGTTTGGATAGTTATTAATCTACATTATTGTATACTGTATTTTTTTCTATCAATATTCAGAGATATGTTTTTTTAAAGATACTAAATATAGGTATATATTAGAAATCGGTAAAATTATTGCAGATGATTTGGTACGGTTCTCGAAAGAAATAAAACTTTGCACAACGATTATAATTACGTTTATCACATAATAAACACAATAATTAAATATTATATCTTTATAATTACGTTTATCACATAATAAACACAATAATTAAATATTGTATCTTTTTAATATTTTTTTCTTTAATTTTTCTGTCATAGTCTTTTTATTTGTATAAATTATGTTATGCATGCATAAATATAAATCTATATTTTAATTATTATTTCAGCCCGGAAACGATGCATACGCGTTCGTGGAGTTTGCAAATCACGTAACAGCTTCGGCGGCGCTGACGACTCTTAATCAGCGCCTTTTTTTGGAGAAGGTATGTGGCATCTATTGCATTTATCCTGCAACTTTTGACAATTTTTTCAACTGTTATTTTTATGCCTCATTAAATATCTTGAAATTTTACTAATCTTTTTCAGAATAGCAACTCTACCTTATTTTTTAATTAAATATTTAGATATTATATTTGAATATGGCGGAAAACGAATAAGAAAATTTAGTAAAGTTTATCAAATTATAATTTACAAACACAATTGTAAATTGACATAGAATAGAATAGACTACGTTTGACCATACTCCTTTCTCTCTTTCGCCGCTTTGGTCTTTCCTCTCACGTTCTCCTTCGTCTTCCTGTGTCATATTCGAATTCCACGTGCAGTTAAAGTTCGCCGGTTGACGGTTACCAGCAGTTCGCGGGGAACGTCGGCGGCGGTTGCGAGTGAATCAACGATGGTAGCGCGCAAGGACAAGTCTGTGGTCGGGGGTGAAGCGGGGTCGTGCTCAAGGGGTCCGCTAGAGGTTGGGAGAAGGTATTGGGATCCGGCTGGAATAGCTAATGCTCGAATATGTCATAGTTTGGTGGGATGTGGTCAGAATTATACATGCTACACGATATATACGCCAAGTTAGTTCATTCTCCTCCATTGCTCTCCTATTACCATGCACCTCCCGCCGCTTCTTCTCCTACTCTTACCTCGTCTCTCCGCCGTCTCGTTCCCCATGCCTACCACACTCGCTCATCTCTACGGTCCTTCCTGACCTCGCTTCCTTCTCCCGCTCGCGGCCTTCACGGCCTCCATTTCATACACACCAGCACCATCAACACCCTCCAATTCGCCATCCCACCGCGACGTATATCGTAGCCCGTAACGCGGAGAGTTACTCGGTTAGTTTAGATTCGCTCAAGCAAGTTTTGATGTCGTGCACGCCTACCCCGCGATCCTCTCCGACCGCCTATCCCCTGACCTCCGAACATTCTTCGGGAACCCTAGTGCTACCATCCATGAGTCACTCGCTAGCAAGGCTCCTTGTAGGTTTCTCTCTGTCTATCTATCTATCTATCTCTACGTTTCTCTTTCTCTCTTTCTTGCTCTCTCCCTCTCTTCTCCATTCGCTTTCTGTCCCACTTTTCCTTGAGCCTCCGTCTTCTCCAAAGAACCGTCGAGTTCGCTATTACCGCCGACACATTACTAATGCCGAACTGGTCGTAATAGATTGGATGCCTAGAACTTGGATATGCCAACTAATGTGGCAGACTAACCCCTTTCGCTCGTCATTCTCCCTTCGCTCTCCGCACCTACCACCCTATGTTTCTGCGTATGTCGTATTTCGGTGAGCGTAAGTAGAGCGTGAACGTGCCGTGCTAGCCAAACTTTCTTGAAAAATAGTTGCTCCTTATAGTTCCCCATTTAAGTTCAAGTGTACAGATTTATAACACGAAAAATACTCTTTTAGAAATCATTTAAAACTTTTTGTAAATATTACGGACTGAAATAATACTGATGATTAATACTTTAATTATTCATAAAATGACAATAACTGAAGAAATTAGCTTCAATTAAGTAAAACATAGAATTTGCCATTCTTCCCAGCGGCGATAATCGCGGGAACAATCTCCTTTCGTGCCGAGTAGACTTCTTATTTCTCATTAAGACCTTGCGAGATTTCTAACGTCGTTGAGAATAAAATTCTTACAAACCTCGCCAGCAACCTGGCTGAAAGGAATTCGGAAGTAAGTCGGAGCAGAAGTTCGGCCAAAAGAAGAATTTCTTATGCGCAGCAGAATACCTATTCCGCATTGCGGTCCTAAGCGTGCAGCCGAGCGGCGCGATCGCTAAGGAAAGCGCGCCGGCATTTCGCTATGTAACGAGGGGAATTAACCCCCAAGTTTAAGCGCGATACAGCCGCCGACTTTACTTTACTTACCTACCCGTGTCCCACACCACTGAATTTTACCCCCTTCGCCACCGCTGCCGCTACTGTTTCCTCCCGTCTTTCGCAAGCCCCATACAGTACAGTCTCTGCGTCGCTCGTTAGCTCGAATTATACTTGCACGTGACTTCGCCAGAAACGCTATACCGAGCGCGATCGTGCGTGGCGAGTAATTCCCGCCGGGGTTATTAATATGGTGCGCCTCGTTTCTCAATCTGCAGCGTTTAATTTTCAGCCGATCCGCGCATCAGAGGGTGCTAGGTATTTCAACTGATGTGACCGTAGCGAGCCCGCGAACCAATGTAGGGGCCTTTGTGTAAACGACATTACGGTTGTGTTGCTGCAACGCGAATAGCCCGCTGTTTACTTCATTGTATTCGATTACGATGCCGGAGGTAATTAGCTCCGGCAGTAATGGTAATCGATACCGATAGTATCAATTACCTACGCGTGGGCGAAACATTTGTCTTTCTTGCTGATAATGTATCGAAACGTCGATTGCCCAGGAACTTTACACCGTAATGTACCGGCTGTAAATAGCTTCCAAGTGAACGGAAGTAAGGAAGATGTAAATCCTCCCTTGGCTGTTTGCGGAAACTTATTGGCTGTCACGCTGATATTTCTAATTTTCACTCACAGCTCTGAATGATGATACATCGTTCGTTGATGGCCTCTTTCGTTGGATTATTAGCTTTCTCGTTATTATGTAAAACAAATGTATCGTATAATCGTAATTTAATCCTGTTGATGCATAAAACCATTTTAAAATGGTCTGGTGCGATGTAACTATTATATGGGAGTTTGATAGGACTGATGTAATCCCATTCCGGAATAAATAATTATATATTTAATAAATAATTATACATTCTTAACACTCAGATACTCAATTATTATTAATAATGTAAAATACAATAAGTATAAAATGCTGCTCGCATTGTTTTTAATATATTTAATTATTTTTTGTATGCGTATCTTAAAAATATAAAATGATTACTGCAATGCATCCCCACATAACTATATCATCACTTAACTAACTACAGTGACATAGCAAACACTGATATCAAATGACGAATTGCTCCCCAATTCCATTCTGTGATATTCGCAACGTGGACGCAGATGGTAAGAAGAGGACAGTAGGTATATATGATCTCGTAACTTTAGCTTGGCTTTACTCTCCACCTTGTTTATGGATATCATCGTTGTCTTGTTTGTGAATAATGTAGTGTGCTTCCTGAACGAGAAGCTTGTACATGGGTTAGTTGACAATTGCACCAATCTCTTAACAAGAGCAATCGAGGATATAGCATCGGATGTTGATATCTTCTCTAGTTTAGAAACACATTCGTGGAGTGTGCGGAACATGCTAGCAACTGTGATTAATTACTGCTTCAATAATCGTCATTATGAAACTTTATCTTTGCAAAATTTAGACAAATAAGTTATAAAAAATTTTAATTAAACATTATGACATCGTAAAATTTCTCTTTACAAAAACAAAGCCTGTACTTAAAAATAACAATATGTTAACATCTTTTATCGTAATGCGATGATTTAATTACGTAATTAAAATTAAGTAGTCTTTCATTCTGCTATTAATATTATTTGACTCCAAGTTAAAGCGACATTACGCCTTAGATGAAAGAAACGATTTATGGTATAGTACCGCCTTCACTCTTTCGGAACAATGCGTTCAAAAAGAAGCGTGTTTACTGGCGTTACGCTCTTTGTACTCGATGGCTGGTGATGTAACGGTTGACAATCTGTGCTAACGTTTTGACAGAGAATGTGTCGAAGTTATGAATGGTAGAAGCCAATCTCCGCGGGTGGATGGGTATTGTACCGCGCGTCGTGCCTGCGATGTTTTGTCTCCTCAGTTGCCCTCGAAAATCTTTCAGCTATTCTTCGGTCAACTCACACAACCGATAGAAATCTGACAAAATGATATTTCATCTGCTATAGAGAAAACTAACAAATATAAATCAAATCTATCGGCGTAATATAAAAAAATATGTTGTGTAAAGAATGTTTAATTATGAGACAGACTTACAGGACACAATCATGGTATGAAATTAAAATGAAGATAAAGATTCTAAATTAATGTTATGAATTAATGTCTTAACAAATATACTTTTAGTATTATATTTAGAAAATAAAGCGTATTTTAAAGCATATAAAACATAGACTTTTCTGGACGGTTCTTATCACTCAAGGCGTACAGTATATAAGTAGTAATCCACAAAACAAGAAAATAGAGAAAGAAGAGCACAGAGGACGAATGAATTTCCGAAAGCACGTACTTCTTCCAAGCATAGGAAGATACGTCAGCTATGAATATCGACGAGAAGCAGATACGAGTCGCAGAAACGGAAATCAGTTGGGAGTACCAAGTTACGATTGAGATTTAAGTTATTGACAAGCTACTTTGGCGAACCTCCACTGAGATCTGGCTGGTTTATCCCGGAGGCCCACTGCCTTTTGATTTCCCTCAGGACCCAACCCTTGAGATTCTATTCTTCTGCCCACAATGAGGCCCTGCTTTCATGCTACTTCATTTCCATTGCGAACGTTTCACTCTCGCTAGTTCGTGTACGACAACGTGTCATACACACATAAGATAAGTCAGTAAACTTCTGATTTTTATGAATTTCTAAGCCACCTCTAGACCACCACCGAAATATTACGTTAATGTTAAAATATTAGTTAATATATCTCCGACAGAATGCTAAGCAGCAGTTGAAGCAAGAAACATTTTATATTTTATAAACTGCGAGTTGAAACAAACCGATTTAATGAATGTTATTGTACTTATAAACATAAAGGTACAAGTATAGGGAAAGAGAGTATTAAGATATTTTTAAGATGACAACAGTTCGATTTAGGAATTGTACGAATTTTTCGTGATGGCAATAATAATGACAGTAATAAGCTCACGAACCGCTATTACTTCAATAATGACATTCGGATTGGTACGTTGGTCGCCTTGTCTCCCTAATAAAACAGAAGTTGCTGCAATTCCATCGCTTATGGATAGGAGGCACGCGACTGCACTCCGCATCGTAAATATTAGCCGCTACTTGTTTTAAAGAGAGATCGAGAAGAGCCTTGTCGATTTGATGAGTTTAGATGATTGCGAACAATTGAACGCGGGAAACGATAAGAGATACTTACCATTTGACTTATAGCATTATCAATGCTATAATGTCGAATCTATTCTTTATGTAATTTTATCATTGTTTAAGATTAAAAAATAACTAAATTAAGATAATTAAATAAGGAGATAAAATTTTAAAATCTTAAAGAAAAATATTTTACACAAACACAATTAAAATATTATTACAATTTTTTCTTTATTATTTAAAAAAATATTCTTATGTTTCTTTCGCGTCTAAGAGTTATGTAACATTATACATACATGTTTATAAGCAATGTTATAACAAGGAATCTTAAAATGGGAAATATAGGTCTGATTAATTGTTACGTCTGATTAATTCTTAGTGTTCTTCCAACGTTTAGCATTCCCTCGTTTTTCGACGAATGGCCATCCGAAAACTACTCTATCGAGGGAATGGCTGAGAGAGTCGAACGAACGATGGTCAGCAGCACGAACAGTGGACATTTCACCCATTTCCCCTCGGCCCCCTTTGCCCCAGCTCGACACGTAGTATATTTTATCGCATTACTGGCATTGTTGCATCAGCCCCCGCTGCACCTCGGCGGTTACCACTGAACGTGCAACCGCCCGCTCGTTCGCCAGCCTCCCCGTCCGAACCGAACACCATTCCACGAGGATTAAATATTGACTGCGATTCTGATTTATAGTAATTGCCGGAGGGAATGGCGAGAAAGTGAGATGAAACGGACCAGAGGGAGAGGCGTTGAGCGACGGGGCATGGGAGGGAAGCGGAAAGGGGACCGAATGGATGGGTGAGGCGCAGACTGGACGGTTTTCGAGGGTAGATGGGGGTGTCGAAGCCAGTGGTGGAGGAGGAAAGCCATTCCCGCGCCGCTTTCGCTCGCTGACAGATGCATTTGCCAAAGCGTTGCGGACGTTTCTGGCTCGTTCCACGTCGTCACGCGGCATGTTGTTATTATCGTACGTTTTTATTTAGCGTCGCGGCGCACACCAGTTACAACGTCAATACATAATGCTACATGGTGTAATCTACATGTCTGATAAATGTGACTTTTTCAAGGTACGATTGTACTGAGCGAATATTACGGATGGTATCGGCTTTTACGATTGTCCGTAATTTCGTAGGAAACAGTCACTGCTGAAAATCACCGTTGTTTGAAAGATGGGAAGCTGATAGTATTGCGAAAGATATTCAATTATATATTGATCTTGAGCGTGCATTCAAAATGTAGACGTTTTTTGGATGGCACATATACTCGAATATGCATCACTCATATAATAAAATGAAATTTATTCATTGAAGAAAAATTTTTTTTTCGAAGGAAGACGTTCAACAAGAAAATAAGTGCAAAGCTTTAGTTTATTTTGATTTGTATATAAGTGCGCCTATTTTTTTAGATACCGCAATAGTAATGTCGCATTTATAAAAGTAGATCTTTTGGTAAGATCATAAAAATTGAACTCTACATAATTGAACTGAGAAACTTAGAATAGATTTTTATTACAACTTTTTTTAGTTCAATATACAACAAGCATAAATCTATGCATTTACTACTTTTATATGCTCGTCATAGTGAGCAACAGTTAAATATTTTATTTGTGGATTTTGATTTACGCATATACATATATATATATGCGTATATATATGTATATACAATATATATATGTATATATATGAATGATGTGTTTAATTCCATCACTCTCGTAATCCTAAAATACATTTATAGCCTAACTGGTAAAGCCCCGTTTGCAAAACGGATTTATGATCTATATTTTTGCATTGCTCTTGTTTTTTCTCTTTTTACTTTGGACTACATATATTCTTTGCCACACTGCAATGCACTCGACACGCATGTACGTATTATTTCCCATGGCCATATATATCTCTAGTAATAACATTTTAGTACCTTCGGCCGCGCATCGTTCATCCACGGCCTACTCTCTCTATCCAACTCCAAATTTTAACTCAGGAAACCGGGCAGGATTTTCAGGCAGGTTTTCAAACAAATATTTCAGAACACACTACATTCACGTTTTGCAATTAATTATTTGTTAATTGCCGCCAATTAAGGTAAATAATGAGACAGCATGGCGGTAGGGGCGAAGGCAAGTGACGCGAAGGGCAAAGGTGGGTGCGAGCGCGTGGTGCAGGCGGAGAGACGGAAACTGGTCACCGTAGTACCGAGAACGGTGATTTAGTGAGGGAACAGCAGGCGGCGCCCGATTATTTTTGGTTTTAGCCGTGGCGGCCATTATTTTTGGTCTCCCGCTTGCCGCAACTTGGAGTCTACCCGGCCAGAAATTTAGTGTGACCGAGTTCAAGTGTGCAAAAAGCCTTGCCATTCTACGAAACCGGAGACCACACTCAATGACGGACGAATTGCAAAGATTTTCCGTGTCAATAAATGGCCGTTTATCTATCGAATTCCAATCGTGTCAAGATCGTGTTAAGATTTAATATTCATGTGATTAGTAATCAGCAATGACGAATAAAATGTTATCGTAAGCACACACACATCGTAAGTATAAAAACATTTGGATGGATTACAATAATGGATTAAAATAAAAATTATTATGATGTATCATTTCTATTTCACTTATTGTTAGTATCTTGAATAAAATATATTACATGCACATAAGACAGTCTATATTAAAAATTCGTTACTTTTGATTTAAAAATATAACTTTGTCTAATGGTCATCTTTAATTATAATTAAGTAAAGTGACAGGCATTTCTGTTAATATTGATAGCAACATAACTACCTTTTAAATAATTAAGAGATAGTCATATCAGTATTGATTTACTTAGATATTGTATTACGTTATATTGGGAGAGCGGAATGAAATATCCAGTCCCAGATGTGAAAGATTATTGTGCGAAGATAGTATGTTATGAAATGGGAGGATAGGCGGATATGAGTGCTCTAGGATGGAAAAAAAGCGACGGCACTTTGAGGAAAATGAAATAAATGATGGAGAATCACCCCTCGCCGACACACCAGCCGGCCCGTCAGGCGTTTTTATTAATTCCTCTCGGATACAATTAGTTGGTCTATTCGTCAGACGCTTTTCATTAACTCCCCCTTCCTACCGCTCTTTTACCGACTCCGTACCCCTTTTCCGTCCTGTCATGTACGTTATCTCTTCTTTCATCTACCATCTACCTCTTTTGCTTTCTCTTTTCTCAAGACAGCTGACTATAAAAAAATGATATTTTTTATTTTAGTGTTCGCAGAAATTATATAATTCATAGTTTGCATATTGAATTATATAATTCATAATTGATGTATGTATTTGCATGAAAATTATATACAATTCTTTCTTTTTATATTTTATCGTTATTCTTCTTGACTTCTTTATTATTCTTCTTCAATAATAGTATGATGATAAATTTTTGCAACTTTCTAAATCTTTTATTGGTATTGGGTAACCGCTTACCTCGTGATATTGAAAATTATATGGTTGCTTTATTTAAATTATTAAGTTCTTTGTGGGGCGACGAATATAATTTATAGTCTCTAAAAAAGAAAAAAAGAAAAAAAGCAAATACAAAAATAAATTTCACTGTTGTAAATCTTTTTCATTGTTGAACACGTCATTTGAATCAAATCAGCATAAATTATCGTACAAGCGATGAAATAGCGCGTGACTGTATGACAGAAATACGAGCACAGTAGTAACGGGTATTCATAGTCAGACGCGGGCGATGCCGAAGGCAGTGAGCGTGAAGAGTGATTTTGAGGACGGCAAAGGTGGAACTTCATGGTTGGTCCATCAACGAGAAAGATGGAAGACGATGGCCGATGCGCGTTGGATCGTTAATGGAAATTAAATAAAAGAGAATCGAATGAACTGTAACTCAAAATTGTGTTCGCCTGATGAAAAACAAAGAGCCGGCGACTGCTGCGCTTTGGAACGGCTGACGGCATGAAAGGAAAGATAAAGAGGGACGGAGAGTCACGCGAGAAGGTTTGCGGATAGAGAATACGAGGGGCGACAGAGGAGGCCAGAGGGGAAGAGGGTAGTCTCGTTTCGCGGCCGGGACGTAAAGGGGTTGAGGGTGAGGGGACGCGGGTGGCAGGAGGGTCGACGTAGAAATGGAGGAATTGGAGGAGTGGAAGTCGACTGTGGGCCGGGGTGGCGACCGGAGAAATACGTATCCTGTTAGTTTTACACTGTGGCTCCAATTGATTCGAAATCGATTGTCGTTCGAACGATTTTCAATTGATCGATTACGGAGGGTAGCTCGGAAAGAGGGGCGCAGCCACCCTCCGCGCTGTACCACGAGTAACGGAGAGAAATAGAAAGGGAAAGAAAGAGAGAGAGAGAGAGAGAGAGAGAGAAAGAGACAGAGAGAGACAGAGTGAAATAGAGAAAG
>NJRP01000073.1:363054-447909 GCA_003063835.1 Aphaenogaster floridana | reverse complement strand
AGAGAGAGAGAGAGAGAGAGAGAGAGAGAAAGAGAGAGAGAGACAGAGTGAAATAGAGAAAGATAGAGGAAGGAAGAAAGAAAGAGAAAGAGAGAGAATTTGGCCTGCGGGAGGACTTACTCTAAGCCCACGCCAATTGCATCCCGTTTTTTACGCCCGCTTGTTTCGACGTGCCTTTACGGTCGCCCGACCATTTTCTTCCGCCCTCATCCTTCCGTTTCTCCTCAGGACGCTACTTTAATTTTTCGCCGTCTTGCCTGAATTTCTTCTCCGAGCCTCCATACCACTCATTGTCACTTTACAACCATTTGTTTTCTCGCCACCTTTTCGCTTTTGCGATTTATCGCGTTAAGTAGTTAGAATCTAATGAGTTATTTTTATTCAGTTAGCAATAAGATGCAAATAAAATTAGTTGTTATTTTAAATGTTTCTTTAAGTTTATTAATACATATCAGTTTATGCTTAATATACAGAATTAATGATATTAAAAATTTATCGATATTTATTTTATTGTAACTTTGTTATATAAATAGCGATTAAATTCATATATCCTGTTCTCCGGAGTAAAAAAATTATTTTAGAAATATTTCTTATTCGATGCATTTCTTATTTTATGCATAATTTGCTGTACAGATTAAAATACAAATTGATATTAATAAGTTTTCTATGAAGCGATATTTAATTGTTAGTATTTGTATCATTCTATAATATCGTCGAGATAGAGATTTGTTTATTATGAATGGAGCAACAGGGAATGTGGCTAAACCAGCAGTCGCTCTCATCATTAAATACGTGCGACCAGCCTGCTGCGATCCATGTTAATTAAATCAGTCGATGTACATATTGCAAATATACGAGTATACGAGCACTAACCTCTGTATCTGTTTGAATGTACTACTGAAACTCAGAATACCTAAAACTTTACGTCGTAGAGATCGTCATATAATTTGTCCTTTAGTCCAATGAATAGAAATTATCACCGCGCTTAATCCGAGAACGGAATGTAATAGGAAGTTTATGTCAATAATGTCGGATTTTACGCTAGAATAAAAAAATTTTTCTAAATGTCATTTTCTTCGGAAAAAATTATACAATTACAAAAAATCACTTGCGACAAATTTACAATGTTTATGCGTTTCCTTAAATTAATTTCAATATTAAACAAATGATGAATAACTTAATGCATATATAAAAGGTAAATCTCTTGTTAATTATAAAATAATTATTTGCAAGAATGTGTAGGCTCGTTTTTAATTACAGGTCTAGAATTAAATATTTTAAATATTTTCATGTTTTAATTATAATGATTTGTTATAATGCGATCTCTTAACACAAATTACGTAAATAAATCGTATTAAGCAATATGAATAATGTGATTCAGATTAACGGCGTAACAGTGCCATTAGTGTTCTATATCAAATGTATCAAATCAATTAACGGCAGTGAAAAGAAAGAACACTTTTAACGGCATCGCGATTGCACCGCGTGGGAAGATCACTTCCTGATAGGTTTCTGATGACAGACAAGGTTTCTGTTGCAAGGCCAGTGCTCATAGCCTCGCAAGACAACTCGCGGAGAACAAAGGCCAAAGGCGCAGCGAAATCGCCGAAACGAGAGACTCCCGGAAATAATGAAAGGGTGTTTATCCAGAATTAGGTCTGAACCCCGTTTCTGGTCCAACCCCCGTGATACCACCATAGTCCATCGCTCGCTCATTCAGACAAATTAGCCCGGTGGCGGCTCTTTGTAGTCGTACAATTCAAAGCGCGTGTTACTTTTACTTGCTCGCATTCATGTTGGCAGAGCTCTTCAACACTTCATTTGGACAGATCTCGGTGCCTCGCCAGAGGAATATAAAAGACCCATCCCTTTACCTCTCAGAGTACCAAGGAGAATATATATTTCTTGTTCGTTCTTTTTCTTCCTTTCTGCGCGAGCTCGCGGCCATCCATCTCGAATTATCATCCGTGTGCGAGCTTCTGCATGAAAGTTCGTTCTTCTCGATCGTTTGCGCGTAAAAAGAAATGAAATAAGATTGTGACAATAGGACTCTCTTTCTGATTTCTCCCGGCATTGCAGAATCTTTCCATTAGGAAGGAATTGGCATATTTGATATTGCGCAATAACGATCTTAATGTTTTAAAACCTACTGAAAAGACATTTTAATAATTATATAGATAAGTAAACAACTAAAGACAACTGTTGCGTTGACATCACAGCCAATGTCGTTTCGCTATAATTTCTTATACAGCTTAACGATAGTGTGCTCTTCTTCCCATCGGCTTTATTTATTATCGATTAATTTATAATGTTTTGTATTTCTTTTTTAACAATAGAATATATAAATATCCTTGTTTTTTAAAGTTTCTGAAAGTTAAATGGAATCATAAAACTGCATTGTTGGAAAAATATGGCAAAATAGAGGAAGACGTAATATTATCAGCAGCTACGTAATCGCGCTATTATTTAAAAAAAACAAGCTTTCTACATATACATGGAAAATTACGAATAGAAATCGATTATTCAGCAACTGCTTCCACTGCTACTGGAAAGTTATCGTTGCTGCAATTACAAGAGACTCCGCAAATTCTATGCTTACCCTACAGTTACGTCTAAGATTGGAGGTGTAATTACAAATTGTGTTCTCGCATGAGTACATGTTATATCCTTCAGCGATTCATGGAATTCGTGCGCTACTGATAACGTCAAATTAATACAATGCCTTAATTATATTGTCGCAATAGTGTTCGTTGTCGTAGCAGTAACTGCAGCGATACTCTGATATATCAAAATTGTTAGGTGCATAAAGGTATCAAATAATTTTCACATTAATGCCTTTAAAACTTAATATTTACATATTTAGTGTAACACGGTTTAATACATACTAGGATTTTTGTATAATACACACATATATATGGAGAACTATTTAAATGGAAATGCATTTTAGAACAACACGTAAAGAAGTTTTTAATAACAGTGAATCTCATGAAAATTTTTAGAATAAATTTTAAATGCGACAGCTGCTAGTGATATTATTTGGCATTATTATTTGACATCAATACTACCGTTGTTTTTATAATATCTGAACATCTGGACATTCTCATGCGTATGCATTCTTTTATTTCGCTTGTGTGGAATATTTCGAATGAAATCCAATATATTCTATATGCAATTTAATAAAAATATCATGATACCTATTAGAATATTCTATTTATATGATATTTGTTATTTTCAAAAATTGTTCTCTTGATTGAGAAAATAAGAAAAAAGTGAGATATTTACAACTGATCGCATTTTATTGACCTGTGATGTTCCTTCTCGTTGTCTATTGATTTTTCCAAGTTTTAGTACACACTACGCCATTCGGTTTATTGATGACCATGCTTATTTGGCCGTGTGCCTAACGGTCAGGAAATTTCTAAATAGATCCGTAAACACCATAAAGCGCGGGTTCCGCTCGATGCCAACGAAGTGGACTGCGTCGATCCATTAATCTTGAGAATTAAAAGAAAATTAATTACAGTTGTTGCAACTTGAGTGGGCTCTGCTGATGGATGATGAGAAACGGCGAGATGTCAGCCGGCGGAAGAAGAGCAGAGAAATGAGAGAGGGATCAAGATGAAGCGAACTGACATTTCGCCTCGTGCATTCCGCGGAACTTCCTTCAGATCTTAAACATTATTTTCATCGAAATAGTCAATATGTTTTGCCTAATATTTTAAAAATATTTTAGCATTATTTAAATAACGATTATTAAAGATGTTGATTATATGAAGAAATATGTATAATGATGTTATTTTACATCATTTTTACATTAGCCTTGTTATATCTGAAAGCTTTACTCAATATTATTTTGTGTGTATTGTACAAAACTTATGGTCCAGTTCTTGCAAATGTGTAAAATATTTTTTTATACAATTCTTACTCTCTTGAAAATATTCCCTACAAATGTAATCTCTTACAAATGGTATTTATTTGTATGACGCGGGCTCTTTGATTTTGTATTGCATCACATGTTTATTTCCTTGTGATGTTCTCCCTGGTACAACTGACCGAATATTTATTAAGGGACGTGTGAAGTAGGCGACGATGGCGTTTCTGTAGGATAGGAATCGACGGACCTGTTAAAGCGAACACGGATCTATCCGCTTTGATGGGATATCTCTCTTCTGTTCAGCCTTATTCCCTTTCTCTTTCTATGTTCGCCGGGACAGGTTAAATATTCAGTTCCGGCGGGTTAAGGATTCAGGAAGGGTGCGGCCCTCGATGTCGCTCGCCTCGCGTTACGTCCCGTATAAAGGAACACGAAAATCCGTTCCTCGTGAATTACAGCGACGGCTTGTCCCATCCGTTATCCGAGCCACCCCCGTTTCCCGGTAATTAACTATCAATTCGTTGGAGATCGGAACTCGGCACGATTATATTTCGGGCCAGAGCTATTTTTTCGTATCCGTGGTATCGCTTATAGACTTTTGTGTTCGTTTTAAAAATCTCTAAATCCAGAACAATCGAAATATATAAAGTTGTGGTTGAATCAAATAACCATTTTTCCTGAAAGATTAAAAGATAACACGGAAGTTGTCCATATACATTATAAAATTATTTCTCTTTAGAAAATATTTACTACACATGTAAAATTAAAGTATATTTATAAATATGTTGGTAAATAATTTATAAAATTTGTATCTGTAGATCTAGATAACTCTGATAAAATTTATTTGCATGTATTAGATATACAAATTTAAAGGGTACTTCATACGTTTAAAATGTATAGTTTATTTATTTGCACAATAATCATCAGTGTTTTATTTATTTGCACAATAATCATCTATATTTCTACAATAACTCTGTTATATCATAATGAGCTTTCTTAATATCTATATGATGGCATTACATATTCAATAGAGACAGAATTTAAATAAAACAAATTTATGTGTCAATCTGCTAAAATTTAAATCAATATATGCAGAATTGTAGCAAATCTTTGTAATTGTATTATACTTCTCAAATCTTTTTGTCAATATAAAAATTATTTTCCTTATAAAAAAATTATTATCTGACAACATTTAAGTTAATGTTATAAAAATTTTATAACATTTATACATAATATAAATTTAAATATTTGTAAAATTAAATTAATGAAAAATTATTTCTTATTGGTTTTGTTAATTCTAACGTTACATGATATTTATTCTAGTTATACATGTGATTAAATATAGTTATGATATTTATCATTATTAAATTCTTCTTTAAAATTTTTAATAAAATAAAATGCGAATTTTTTTACAATTTATATTTAGTATGTATATTTAATACGAATAGGTAAATCAAGAAAACGGAGATATCGTAGTAGTAGGACGTTTAAATATTCCTCTCATTTCTTATTCAGAGTATATTTCATCCCTTCGTTCATTCATTCGTTTGCTCCTTCGTACATATACATATTCTTTGGATAGAATCGACTTCAAACACACACACGTACACACACACATACACACAACTTTACTACTTCTTATACGAAAAGAGGAATAAAGAAAGAAGACTAGACTACCCTCCTTAACGCACTGAAAAATCTGGAAGATTTGTGCGACGCACATCTGCATTTTAATTATTCTGAATAATTTCCTGCATAATCTTTATCCTGCAAACTTGATAGGGTTAGTTCTTTCAGCATCCTCTCTTTTCCCATAAAATTTCATTATAAAATAATAATATAATATTTTAGATTTTTTGAATGTATTTTAATATCTCTATCTAATACTTTTTCAAATTATTTTTTATATATGGATAAAATATGGTAAACAGCTTCTTTTTTAATATTATAAAAGCGACTTGAAAATGTACAGTAGCGATATATACGATAGTGTATAATATAACAATTAAATATATAAAAAGGTGTTTATTATAATTACAAGTAAATCAATTAAAAATTAATAATGTTAATCAAATAAGGAATACAAATTAATTTTAGTTTTTATATGGGGTTTTTGCTTTTACATGGAATTTCACTTTTTTTTATTAACCAGATGCATTTATCACAGTCTAAAGGATGGATGAGACTCCACGGTGCGACCCCACTGCCGCCGCGTTATTTTTTCCCTTCGCTGAATATTTGTCTCTATCCAACGAAGAAAGGGTTGGTAAGCGGATCGCACCGGAAGGGTGTCAGTCGCTTATTAAAAAACCCTTTGGTCTTAGACGCAGCGTGATTTTATCTTCTTCCCCTGCTTTTACGGACAATGCACAATCATTAAAACTCACTATAGAAAATTATTCTAAAAGCCAAAGTGTATTGTTAAGAAAAGTATGTCGTGAAGAAATCTCTTATGTATCTTCAGTAGGAAAACTGCATTAATATACAAAATTGCATTAATATACCAATGTTTTAAAAATTTTAGGAAAGATTCAAAAGTAATGTCTCTTTATATAAAATTTTTTATTATTCTTATATTAAATTATTCCCAAATATTTCTTAAACAACTCGAAATATTATTTACAAAGGCGTAATTTTCTATCATAAATTACATTCTCAAAAACGTAACAGTTCAACGATACAAAAGCACAGTTTGAAAGATACATAATAAATCATTCTTTTCGCAATATTGCAACATTTTATTGTAATATCTAGCAGTAGCTAATCTTAATATTACTTAATCCATCCTTATTGTTTTTCCTGAAAATTACTAAAAATCCGTAGAAGTATTAAAGAAATTGTGTTGTGATTAGTACATGAAATTTCTCTCCTATATTCTTCATACTTTATTCGCAAACGTTTATTTGTAAATAATGATCTTTATGAAGAATATATTATACAACCAACTAGTTACAAGAAAGAACAGCTGGCAGCTTGTGAAAGTGTCCTTCGATGCACACACCGGCTAGTCTAAGAGCGTCATTATCCGTAAGACTGAATGGCGAGCCATGCTTAGCCTTCGGTGACCTCGATGGCTTCTGTACCCGGACTTCTGTCCAAAGGTGGCTTAATCCTGAAGGACCTGGTAGAGGGCATTAAGGACGGTGAGCAAGTACGGAAGGGGTGAGGTGCTAGCTGACGGTAGGTGTGTCCCGCGAAGTAGGTATCTATTAAGGAGCGTAGCAGAGGAGCGGGTTGTTCGGGCTAAAACTTGTACCTACCTACTCCGAGGAACTTTGTGTGAAATGCGCCTCGAGCACATCCTGCCGCGTCTCCTTCATCCTGTCTTCCATATTAACGGTCGTACCACCCTCTACCGTACTTCACCGTCACCTTCGTCTTACTTCTCACCCGCTCCCGTCTTCCTCTTCGTTTTCCCACGACTCCTATGCTACTCGATGCGGGGAAGGTCTTCGTCAGCGGTCGTGCGTTTCGCGATTTTAATAGTCGCGGTGCGTTATGTGTGTGTTCGCGGAATAGATGTAAATTGTTGAATACCTCAGTTGCGCGGCGCCCAACGAGAAGTTTAAGTAGCAATTACCATCAATTCGGCATTTTGTGACGCGGTGAGCATGAAGTGGAGAGAATGTTGCATTTAAGTTTACATCATATGTGTGTTAATATCTATATGCATATATATTAAAAAAGAATGAGAACACGAGCAAAAATGAGAACATACTCGTCATAATCGTTAATGATCACGCAAAGGTCAGAAGATAATGGCATCTCAATTGCAAATATTTGTTTCTGTTGCGACTATAATATTAATGCGATAATAATAAAAATGTGACAATAATATTAATTATCTTGGAAAGTATAAACAACTACATTTCTGCCCATTGTCATTCTAAGCCTGCGATTCGACATACAACTGCAACGCACACTATGATGTATTTAATTGTATGTGTAAAAGAGGGAATTCGTGAATTTCGTATGCCGATCGCGAAGAGCGGCTGGACAACAGCCTGATTCCTGAAGTTCGGAGTAATTTGCGGGAGGAACGACAGCCAGATTGTTGGTAGATGGGCGAGGTTTGTCGAGTCGAGATCAAACAATCAGCTCTGTCGAGTCGAGCGAAAGATTATTTCTGGCAACCGCCCGCAAAAATTAAACCGCTTGCCCTCCGGCCGCCAATTTGACCCCGCTTAGCACTGCCCAACCACCCACAACTTGTCTCCGAAAGGAGAGTCCACGGTCACTTCGCTTGACCGAGTTAGCTAACAGTTTGTGTCGCTGATGGAATAATGGTCCATTTGGGATGCACGTGCTACCGCAGTACCCTCCTTTCACCACGCCACTCGCTGTCGCACGTATTTACATGTAATCTCGTACAATTAATATTTATGTCGATTCTACTTCGTATGTTCTACTTCGCAGCTATTCAAAACTGCGTTTGAGCACATGTATATTTTTGAAACTCGACGAAATTCTGCTGCATAATATATCCGAAGGTATAATAGCCAAGATGAAAATTGTTACTTGTTATCATTGCGGTCTATGTCAGATCATAATTTAATTATAATTATTTCTCCAGTACGTATATAATATTTCAATGTCCTAGTTTATATTATTTCTTATTATATTATAATATTATGTATGTAAAGAGAAATAACAAAAGCTTATCAAAAGATACAATACAATTTTCTCAAACACTACAAGTATAATCAGTCTTTATACTTGTTCAATTTTACACATTTAATATGTTTTCAAATTTTTTCTAAACATATTGTTAACGCAATTGTTAAAATGAAAAGTTCGATACAAATATATTTTATAAGTTATTTTAAAAGAAACGTTTTGGATATCCGTGTGAATTTTGCTTTAAATTGAAGATTTTCCCCCGTAATCTACGGCAATGCCACAGCGATATTGACAATGAGTAATAAGAGTATCGTATGCCGAGTGTGGGGTGTAGCGAGCATCAACGGTTGAATCTCTCGACGGAAGAGCTGCTGCAAAAGGGAGTTCAAGGACCGAACCCCGGCGCTTTTATGCGCCGTGGCCGTAAATACTTCAACACTGACGCGTGCAATATTAAAGGTGCAAAAGCTGTATGTACGGCCATCATTCGAGTACTCGACGAGCGGGCGGGCGGGGACGCGTCCGAGGGTGCTTACACACGCGTGAACCATCCCTCGCGCGTGTGCACGTGTACGCGCGTACACGCGCCCAACCTGAAGATTTATGTTGCTTATCTTCGCGTACGAAAGGCGCGGACGTTTACGGGCGCACGAGAAATCATTTACTCTGGCATCGATTTCCTCGCGTCTGACGCGCTTTCCTGCCATTCTGCTTTAACGATTCATTTGCAACGCCCGACGCGGCTCGCTCGCTCGACGCGTAGCGGCTCTTATTTCGCGAAACGAGAAGAACGGCGAGAGGCTCGCAGATGCGTTCTCGGCGAATGAACGACGAAACGACACCATGCTTTTTCGCGCCCGTGAAAATACGACTGTACGGAATTATTAGGAGAACCGGACGGCTTTATTTCTTTTTCCTTGATTCGTAGTGCTCGACTTCCGTGACCCGCTATGCAGAGCACAATCGTGCACACTGATTTACGAGCGTGAGTAAGGACAAGCTGCGGAGATTATTTTTTTAGGCAGCCACTTTCGAGGTGAATTATTGTTCTTCGTGCTACGTCGAGGATTCTACGGTAATCTTGATCGCGCCGGGCGTCGTATAGCCGGTTTGTATACTTATTTTCGCCGGTTATCTCGTTGTTGATACTCCTACGTAGAAGCGGAACGGTAATGAATATTTGATGCATGTTTGCATCGTATATCATTTACGTTGGAAAGCTGTGATTTTAACACTTAAAAATAGTTGCCATATTCCACGATAAATTTTATAATTATTAGACTTTCATTGGAAACTAGATATCTATCTTTCTGATCTACGTTGAACGTAAGTGGATATCTAGATCTAGGCGAAATATGTACACGATATCATATGAGACCATTCTGATAACTCAAATCTATCAGCGATAGCAAAGACCGATGAAAAACCTTCAGATTGACGATTATATTCTAAATATAGTTACATTTATTATTTTAAAATGATAGCAACTCTTGTTTCTTAATTCCGCATGCATTTATTTAAAAACAACTGATTAATAATTACCTGGTAATAATACAGTGTAGTAATATATGTTATTAATAATAATAAATTATTTTTAATACCTGTGGTTAAATATTGCTAATTTTAATAGTAAAATTATGTATTCTCTTTATGACGTTGATACTAAAAGTATACTTATTAAATTTCTCATGTTTTACATTTAAAATAATTTCCCGTATACACATCTACGTGCACACGCACACACACACACACACACACACACACACACACACACACACACACACACACACACACACATTTTTACTTTTCCATAATTCCTAAGAGATGGTCTTATCCAGAAAAGAGTTGTATCCATCAAGATTTGTGGAACATTAATCTTCCAAATAGAATTTCTCACAGAGTTACATAAAACTTCTTTAACAGCATTTTTCTTCAAGCTGTTTTACGTATATGCATATCCGTTTGCCTATGTAATGCGAAAACGCGTTATTCAGTGTCACGTAAACATACATTTTTCGAATTTTGCACGCGACTAGTAAAACCGTCCTTTAATAACATGCAAATTACATTGGCACTCATCGGAAATGTTTTACAAATGGAGGAAAAGCTTAAACATTTATTGGATTTTGCGCTGGCGGCTACATCTTTCACAAAATTGCATACATAATTTCCTAAAAATAAATAAAAAGCACGAGCTTTTGGAAAGCATTCACTTTTATCATCTGCACATATCATTTGCATATATTTACGAATGGCACTGCATTTTATTGCATTATTGTATCCGTCCAATGTTCTTACGAATACCTATATGAAAAGGTTTATGGATGATAAATTTCTTGGACTTCGGCAAATTCAACGTGGGATATCCGTAGAAGACGTTTCAGAAACTATATATATATGTAATACTATAGAGTCTGCCAGGATTTCTTAACGGAAGCACAAGAAAGCAGTGGCATTTGCCAAATTCTCCGTTTGCTTCTTGGTACGTAACTTCGCGTAAATGATCATCGCAATATATCAGTGTCGTGTTTCCTTTTGCTCAATAATACGGACATTAAGCACAATATATTTTAATATGATATTTGCATATCGTAATATTAATACGTAGATGCGTATAAATTTATTTATTTATTAGCGAGATAATTGTACAGTAATTAAAGCATATCATGCATTGCTAAATTATATTCAATTATTATTTTAAAAAATATGCACATTTTAATTTTTTTTATTATTTCCTTATTATTTTGTGTTAGTTAATTTTATTTATGTTTATTTGTTTTCATTATCAGTATATTATCTGTAATTATGGAAATATATGAATATTGATCTTTTTTACTTCTTTAGGTATTAATAAATACGCTTCTTTTCGCATATAAAATTATCTCTGCGTCCACTTCTGATGCAGAATACAGGAACATGTACGGCTGGTACGGTTAAAACGACAAACCATGTTTGCTTTGCAAATATCACTGCGACGACAAATATCCATTAATCGAAACGTACTGTGTAAATAACAAACAATTAATCCTTCGATAACTGGCAATATATTAATATCAACTAACAACATACAAGGAAATCTAAGGTACCCGTATAATAATTCTTGAATTTTATATTATTTGTATGGATAGTTTATAAAGAAAATATGCTCTAACAAAATGACCATATTTTTCTATATGTATTAACATAACAAATCAATTGTTTACTTATTTCATTGTTTGACATATTTCGGTAAAGCCATTGAAGATGAACATGCAATTTGCGCAACTCTAGTAATTTTTTAACGATTTAATGCAGCAAAGACTTCAAAGACTTCAAAGACACACTATTCAAAGGTCAAACAAAATCATCTCGAGTATCTTCTGTGAAGGTAATAACCAAAATTCATTTTTCTTTTGCTTTGATCTCAAAAGGTTCTACCTCTGAAGTTTATCACACTTTTAAAACGTGTCCTGAAAATAAGCAGCTGCATACGATATGTGCTGCGGGTTGATCTTCTCTACTGAAATTTTCTGCATGCAAAAAGATACACTCGCAAAGAGACATTTTCGCATATTCGTTTGTACAAACATTTTTCGTAATTTTATATATAATGAAAGAGATGGATCTTGAAAATATTTAAATAAACTTTTTATGTCAATTTTTTCTTATTACGATACAGTTCTGTTAACAACAATTTTTATATTTAAAATTAGGGAAAACGTCGAATTATTATAACGTTAAAAATATGATGACGAATATTTAGACATGTATTGAAGTTTCCATTGATACTAGAATTCTTTTGTAAAAAAATGAGAACTTGGTTGGTCAGTCACAAATCTCGATATGAAAATTCGCAACATGATATTAATGATTGCGCTCGCGTGCAGCGAATGCGAAGAAAGCGCAGCTATTGCGCTTCGTTTCACGAGTCATTTGTTCCACGATGAGTACTGCGTTCGTCGCAGGGTTCGCATAATGTAAATGGTGGGACGTCGTTTAACCGAATAGTTTTATTTACTCATCTTTATCGTAACGCAAGCGGGCGCATGTATCGTATCAGGAAAAAGTGGAAGAAGGTATGAGCGCGTCGTGAGAAGAGAGGGATGGTAGAGGATGGTAAAGATGCGAAGATGCGACGACAACGCTGGATACAGGGGACGGATGCGATATATCTACGACGAGTCGACTTGATTAATTGTATATTTATGTATCAGCCCACTTAACCGAGCCGGTAGCTTTCTTCGCAAGCCTCGACCTGCCTTTCGTAGACCCCCGGCCTTTGTGCGACGTGGAGTTCCGCCTTGTCTTAACGTTGAAATAATGCAGGCGAAATAAGGTCGGCTAAAATGTTTAGAGAACTAAGCGCGGCACCGGACCTTAAATCACCGCGCGACGACGTCTCCCTTTTCTCTCCTGCTCGTTCACAACCTTTTCCATCTTCCTCTCCCGTCTCCACTTCTCTATGCTTCTCTTTCTCCGGCTCCTTCGCCATCTCTTGTCCCTACTCTTCTTTGTTTCTGCACAACCATCTCGTTCCACCATGCCTTCCCTCGCAACCGAGACCGATTCGAACTTTAAAAAGCTTCACGAGTCCCGAGCGTAAACCTCCCCGTTCTTGATTCGCGAGGCATTAGCGGCTGGATACGAAAATTAATTAAGGACGGCATTCTGCACAGCACAAATCGACAAGCTAAAACCCTTTTCATCATTATTGATTGTTACACCTAAGTTGCTTTGTGCTCTGGCAACTAAGGAATTTATAGAAACAAAGATTCAGTTTTATGTGATCGTAAAAAGATATGTAGATATAATATAATACTATTTTAAAATTTTATCGCAATATTTATTATTGCATTAATCAAACTTTATAATTAATTTTAAAAATTTAATATTATAACTACCGTAATAAATATTAAAAATATAATACTTAATAGGTATTGATGTAATTTTAAAATTGGTTTTATTATGTGTGTTAGTTACTTATTACAGTAAAATTGTTTCTACTTGATTACCGCGATAGTACAATGTAATTAAAATACATATAGCTTATAATTAAAAAAAACAATAATAATAAATAAAATTAAAGAAATAATCGTTTGCTTCGCCAGTAATAATAAATTAATTATAACTATATATTCTTCTTTGAAAAAAACAGGTTAATTATTAAATCAGAAAAAATTATATATATATATATATATTATATATTAAAATATAAAACATTCAATATAAAAGAAACATCATTTTGTGACTATGTACTGTTTTATTACTCAGCTTGAAATGAAGATTATTGCGCTTCGTGATAATGTCTTCAGGACAAAATGCAAGAAAAAAGATTTCGGTGTGAAATTCAGGATCATCTTAGTTTTCGGAGTTTCTGGATGAGGTACGTTCGGAAAAGAGATTCCAGAGAAGATTACGAAAACCGTTTCGGGACGAACGGAATCATCGTGCTTCTTGGAGCTCGCGAAGATATCGAGAAAAGGGATTCCACTGTGGACTACTGAGAAGAAGGTACTAGATTGCAGCGTGGCACGCGTCGCTTAGCGCGAATTCCAGAACGGACGAAGAACGAGGGGAGGTGAGTTGGATGGCAAACGAATCGTTTAGGATTCCACGCGGTATCTTTCAACTTTCTCGTTCAGTCTCTGCTCCTCTCGAGAAAACAGTCTTGTCGCGCTTGCAGGATTTATAAGTCATCCCGTTCTCCGCATCGTATTATTGAAGACGACGAATTCCGCGAATATCATTTTTAGCGTGATTGCTATATAGGTGAAGATAGCGTAATGGAATTTTACGCGATTTTTGCCATAATTTATTTTTTTGACTCAAAATTATTAGATAAGATAAAGATATATAACTGAATGAACATTTCAATATATGTTTTTACAAAAGTAATTCTATGAAGTACTTAGCCTGTAAAAAGAATAAATAGCAACTAGTTACCTTTGAAGCAGCGGCAAATTTATGTTACCTTTTATAAGTAACGCTTCAAAGTTTACTTTATTCTAGCTTTAGCAAACTTCCTTCATCTTGACTTTCATAATTTCCAGATGAGTTAATTACCGTCTACTTGTGTACACTTCTAGCAGATCTTAATTCGCTCTTGATTTACTCGCGCAATTTGATAATATCAAGCAGCAATATATATGCATGCGCAAATGTTCCATTTGATGCCATCAATAGCTATGGGTTCTTCCTCGTGCTAATATTTTCAATCATTATTTGGACTGAGTGTTGGTCTCTATCTGCATTTGACATTTAGTATGACATGATTTTCACATATGATTGAGATGCACTAAGTCGAATGTTAGTCAGGAATCTTTATTTTTTAGTATATTTTAATTATAGTTCTTGTAAGTAAAATTTTTATAAGTTTGCTATTTAATGTAATCAATTGTCGATGGACTTGTATGCATAGTAACATGATGATAAAGGTAGTTTATGTAACTAATTTAATGCACACAATAATACTACAAAATAAGTTAAGATTAATAACAATAATGGCTAAAAATGTATTTAGCTTTAGATAAACGTGTATATTTATATAAACTATCTAAACTTATTTAAACTATTTATTATCATAATTATTTTTATCACAATCGTTTGGAATAAGTGTATGGAAAAAAATTGGTAAACCAAATATAGATTTTATTGTAATTAATATAAATTATGTAATTTGATATTCCATTAATCAAAGAGCGTAAAGGTATACAATATGAAATCGTTTTATTTACGCTAATGGATATTTCCCGTCATTGCATTTTTCATGTTTGTATAATAAATACGAACACAATTGCGCGCTGAATGCATTATTTACGTTTTCAGAAATATCATTTACCGGCGAGTATTTTACGATGAAATATTTCATGAGGCAGAAGAGTTATCGTAAAACCACAAGAGCATCTGCACGTTATGGATTACGAATCCACACGCATAGAAATGGCTACAATTTCAAGTTATTAATTATGCGACTCTAACTCGCAGTTAATGGTAATGAATCTGTTATCATGAATTCTGTACGTAAATTATAAGCATTATACTATACTCCTAATTCAAATATTAAAATGTTTTGCAGTGAATATGTGACAGCTGCATGTTAATTATTACATCTGATAATAGGTATTACAAAAAATATACGTTAATAAAAATTTTAAGAATCGTGCGAAGATATATTTAATAAATAAAATTGTCGACAAATCAATGAGAATGCAATCAGTAAACGGTTAATCGACGATTGCATTAAAACAAATTGTTTAAGTTGTAGCAATTTCGGGTCCCCGATGGCTAATATCCGGATAATGAAACGAGGTGCCTTCGTCTCATCGGACTCAAGGAGGGTGAGACAACAGAAGGATGGAATAAGGGCGTGAAGGCGAAGAGCGCAAGGTTGGAAAATGTGAAGTCAGCCGTGACGAAAAGCGACTGATAAAACAATAAAAAAGTATTAAAAGATAATTTTCATTGTGAGAAATAAAATGTAATTCATATTTATCAGGTAATTGTGTCATCAAGTAATGACATGAATGAAAGAAAATTTTATTTAATGAACTTTATTCTGTATCGTATTAATAATTTCTAGACATATGCAACTATTTATTGTCTATAAATATGAAAGAAAGCCTATATCGGTCACGGCGGATCTTGGTGCCTAATAATAATTATTTTGTGAAAATTCCTGCTCATGCAAACTGCGCGCCGCATATTCGTCGGCCTTGAAACACAGTCCTTACACGAAGCCGGAATAATTAATTTACATATTAAATTGACGAGCAATTTAATTTTTGATGCTCACTAGCATCTATAAGATCCCCCCATCCCCCCATTCCCCGAAAAAAACTGTAAAAAACTTATTGCAATAAGTTCTTCAATAAGGCTTCGTGTAAGGACTGTATTTCAAGGCCGACGAATATGCGGCGCGCAGTTTGCATGAGCAGGAATTTTCACAAAATAATTATTATTAGGCACCAAGATCCGCCGTGACCGATATAGGCTTTCTTTCATATTTATATTTGTTTAATATCATCGGTCTTATTCTTAATATCATTTGTTTAAAATACGTCGCCTGAAATATGACGTTCAAGCAACTTATATTTGTTATTGCGAGAAATATCACCACATGCCTCGATGGTCGAATTGGTAGGACGCCCACACGGATTGTTGGGAGATTCAGGTTCGAATCCTGGTTGAGGTGTTATTTTTCGCAATAAGTTCTTTACAGTTTTTTCGGGGAATGGGGGGATGGGGGGATCTTATAGATGCTAGTGAGCATCAAAAATTAAATTGCTCGTCAATTTAATATGTGAATTAATTATTCCGGCTTCGTGTAAGGACTGTGTTTCAAGGCCGACGAATATGCGGCGCGCAGTTTGCATGAGCAGGAATTTTCACAAAATAATTATTATTAGGCACCAAGATCCGCCGTGATCGATATAGGCTTTCTTTCATATTTATATTTGTTTAATATCATCGGTCTTATTCTTAATATCATTTATTTATTGTCTCATATATTACTTCATAATTCAGCTTGTATAAATATTTTTAATTTAGATCGTTCTCTTCTGATTAATTTTTTTTATATATTTTAATTATATTTCATATTTATTTCAATTATGCAAATTCGTATTTTTCTTTCCATTGCTTAATTAAAGATATAAAAACGTAAATCTTGAGTTCATTGAATAAAAATAAAGGTTATAAATTTGCAATTTAAAAAGGATATTTACAAATCTAATATTTAATTAGAAAGAAAAACAATAATCTCCCCCAGCATTGCCGAAATAAAGAAAAGAATTGCGTTGAAACTGTCATTTGTTAGGTCGCAGATAGGAATCAAAATCGCACTTCGAAATTGCATATTGTGAAATGTGGTTAAGGCGAGTCTTGTAAGTATACTTGACTTAATTTTCATTCACGGGGCATTCCACGCCGGCAGGAATTTCAAACCATTAAGCACTCGCTATCTTTCGACGAGTTCGCCTTGCGTAACATAAAGAGAACGCTTATAATCGTGGTCTACGCGATAGTTAGACTGTACGCACCCTCTCACACCTACCTACTTTCTTCTGTGCTGCTACTACCCCTTTTGAACGAGACTTCCTTCTCAACGGTTCACAACCGAAACCCTCCCACCTCCCTGCACCCGATGCCAAACCGCCTACCAACCTCACCCCCTCTCACCGTCCTCGTGTCAGAATTATTCCGTATAATTATATTCGTTTCGGAACGACACCCTCGGGGCTCGAAATTGAAATTAAGCTTTCTTGCTTTTACATGGAAGGGAGAGAGAGAGAGGGAATGAATGGAAGACAGAATGAGACGAGCGGATACGAAGACGGAGAGAGATCGTGCAGTAAGAGCGGTGGGAGAGATTTCTCTCGCGTCTTCTCCGCGACGAGCCGACTACGGTTTTCTGTAGCCGCGAGCTAAGGCTCCGCTCCCTGCCCTTAGCTCCTGTTTTTCCGCTTGCCCTACCCCCAAATCCGCACGTCTTAATCTTCCCTGGAATTTCGGCGCTCTCCCTCCGGCTATGCAAAGGACTTTACCGAGGGGTCGACCGTTCGTCATGCTCTTCTACGTATCCAGAAATAAGATGTCTATATTACGCACCCAATTTTGTATTTTCCGCCGTGAATTTTGATCGTGCGATCAGCGATTTCATAGACTTATCCGCGATTTCACGAACATATTTTCCGAATTTTATAATATTACGATAAATTAACGTGACGCTGTAAACTTCATATACATTTAACTGTATTATTCAGTAATTAATGGCTACGATAAACTTATTTTATTATTAAAATCTATTAGTCATTTTTAGTTGCGTAATATTTAAACATAATAATTTTAAATTTTCTGATCGTATGCTTGATATTTATCAAGTGAACAAGAAATTATCTTATTGTTTTACATACTTGCTTACTTAATAATTCATGAAATGTTCATGCATTGCTTGAGAGTAGATCGTCTTTGAATAAACAATATACTCAAATACTTTCCGAACTTTTTATTCTGTGGCAATTTTCTTATTCTTCTTTCGACAGTCTTCTCCTTTGATTGCCTCGCTTCCTTCGCTCAGCTTCTAGCAAAACATGTTTAAGCTTGCAATTATTTAAGGTAGTTCACGGTTTCGTACTGCAAAACAAGACCACGGAGACAGAAACTAGTAGCGGGAAACTGGCGACTGTTGCTGCTACTTCTTGCTGATCCTATTTTATCGTGGTATATTGTTGCATGCTGTACTAATGTCATGCGGTTATGAAGGATAGAATGCCATAACTATAAGCGCGCTTTAACGGTACCTTAAACTCGTTACTTACTTTATTACGGTGATTTTAATACGATCACACCGAGATTAAATGTGAAGTAATAATATTAATTACACATGAAAATTTTTCTTCTATTAAAAGTTGTATAACTTGTCTTATTACACGAAATGCGATAATTAATAATGCTTAATTTATAGAATAATATTCGCATACTCATTTTACAGAATAATTATAGTAATAAATATATAATTTGTGAAACAATTTGTATACTCATTATGTCGTAATTAATTAATAATTAATACACATAATGTAAAATAATATCTATCCTTCGTAATTGTTTCACATTCATGACTTACACTTTTATCATTCTCAATTATAATTGGCTAGAAATTATGAAAATTATACACAAGAGATTATTATTAAATGCAAAAGAGATTTTTACTTCTCGTTGCATATTGACTAAACGGTGAGATTTGTAGCGTTGGCATAGGTTGCAATTTGTTTTCAATGAATGCGACTATAGCGATCGTGGCAGCCCCCAACGCAGTTTCCTGCTGATCAGCAGAAATTAGCATAGCCAATTTATGTTGGTCTATAAATAACATGTTTATCGTTATAATTTATGTACATCGCGATGTGCCCTATCGACATTTACGCAAAGCGAGTTTTAGGTCAGAAAAAGATGAATGTGTTTTATTCTGCATTATAAAAGCACACATAGTAATATTTTAGCCGAACTTGAAATGTTTTAGAAATCTGTTCAATCATTTAAAAAAAAGACTAGTCAATTCTTAAGAACACATTGTTTCTTATCTTCTTTTAAAAAAGGCATATGTTATCAAAAACTCGAATATGCAAAATCTATTAATAATGCTTATTGGCCGTACTCTTTCCGATATGTCTTTGTTGATAAAAAGAGACTGTTAAAGATATAATTAGTATATTGAAAATTGATAAAATATATAGCTATTTTAATGAAATCGTTAAATACATAGCTCAAATTTGCATCAGCATGAATCAAAGATGAAGATAAAATCGCAATATATTATTGTTTTTCACCGCATGCATCAGCAATTGATAAAATCAAATGTTTATCAAGATTTTATGCATAAATCCTATATATCAATTGAATACATGTTATATAGGTTTAAAAACATTGTACAAGTAATTAAATATCTGTCATTTGATTAATATATATTTCTATAGTGATTCTTAAGCAAAAATTGCACTAACATCTTTGCAAATGCAACGTAATGCTCGCAATTAACTTACTCAGATTGTGACATTAATACAAGTACACATTCAGCATGTTAATCAGTATGTACCTGCGAAATTCTCCTGAGAGAGAAGATAAAATATGTGTTTCATCAGAAAGTTCATACATGGACGCGCACGAGTTCTATACACCTTTATGGCGGATCTATGGAAAGTTATACTACGCTGTCAAGTTAGAACATTCTCGTCCGGAAAGCGATCTGTCGCATCTATCAGGAATACGCCGTGAGGCCGCGTATAATGGCCGAAAAGACCTGGTTAACTGCAAAATTGTGCCGCGGTCTCTCGTGGAATTGCGTTGACTCGCGTTTACGCACAATCGATGCATCTCCATCCCTCAGCTCGCCGTCACCTCTGCGTGTTCGTAATTGCACACGCGACCACGGTGTACGTGCACACGCGTACGTAACGTGAGTGCGTTCGCGGATTCGGAGAGAGAGAGAGAGTGAGAGAGACAGATAAAGAGAGAGGAGGGGAGGGGAGGTGGCCATAGGAGGAGAGGCAGAGAGGATGCGTCGACGACGAGCTTTCTCTCACGTGCGAGTGCGAGCGGTGCAAGCGAAATAGGAGCGTACGATATGCAGCCATTTGCATACATATAGGGTCATTATAAATATACCGACTCCCTACAGCCGTGTCTCTCCATCGTCCAGCCCATCAGGAGCAGAGGCCGCTCGCGAACTGTCCGATTGCTCCGCTTATCCGTTATTGCGCCCGTCGCCTTTGCTGTCACCACCTCTGCGCTTCGGGACGTTCCCTCGGTCTCGGCGGTCGTTCCGGCTCTGAACAAGCGTTTTTCATGGATATTATAGCGGCTGCGGTACTTCCCTGCGCGAAACACATCCGGCGAGATTGCACGGCAACCGGCTGAAGTGTTAATTACGGCGTTATCGCCGCCAGAAGCCACGTTTGTTTGTTGTGCATTTCTTGGTGGATTTTACAGCAACACCGTTGCGAAATGTTCTGGATGATATTCTCACGAAACATCCGTGGAATATATTTACCTTTAGATATTGGTACAAACATTGCTACATAGATTAATTAAATTTAATAATCTCTTAATGAACAATTATATTTGCAAATTTTCGTTTCTTAATAATTTCTAGTATAACAAAGAAAAATGTACAAGAAGGGATTATAATATAAATTAATATATTCTTTCAAATAACTGTTAAAATGATTTGTGTGTGTGACAAATTTTATTTCTACTCCAAATAAACTAAAAAAGTTTCATAGACAGAGATAAGTGACGTTCCGATACAAATAATATTCAGCATTATTCTGTATCACATCGCTGCCAGCGTATCGATTATGGTAGAAAAAATATCTCGGCAATGCAGAAGTGTAAACACATATGTTGCCGTGCGGCCGACGTACGCACGCGATACGTCGTCCTCGATTATCCGCAACTCGGCAAAGTCGATAAGGGCTTTTCATGCGAAAGCGATAAGTGCGAATCGCTTTGGTCACCGCGGCGCAGAAAAAAAAGAATCACAAAGCATCGACAAGCGGATGTAACGACTGCGCTCGCATGATATGTGAAAGGCTTCCTAATGGCGCGTCTACTTCCACGTATTATCGCGGCCTTTGGGGGCCGCGGAAAAATATCTCGACGCCGAGCGACCGTAATCTTGCAACGGCTGCGTTATAACGCGGACGATGCTACGAGCGCGCTGCTTGCGCGGGTGCATCCTATTAACATATTCACCAGCAACGAGTAGTAAACTCTTTTCTCCGCGTACGCGGGCACGAAACGGCGCTATAAATGGTACGTTGATGGGTTTGCGCCGAGCGCGTCAACGCTTGCGCCCCGAGTTAGGGGTAGATGCGCATTACAAATGCTAATGGGGAGCGCATAGTAGATGTTCCGCATAGAATACATTACCGTCTCGTTCCTCAGTCATTAGCCACGAAAATACGAAATTTCCTGGGCGCAATGTGTACACCGTTGCTATCGTGCTCGCGAGCCTGCTCGTTGATGGCGACCCGATGGAAGACCGCCGACCGCGGGTGCTCTGAATTATAGATGAGTCGCGAATCGCATTTAAAGACTTTACAATTGTCGACTTTGCCTTCGTTGATCCGCGAACTATATTTCTTCTTTGCTTCTCAGTGGTAGTGAAAACCTGATTAGAGAGAATATTTTGATGGAAGAAATATGTCTCCCATACTATTTCTTTTATCTTTAAAATGTACATTGATGTATAACAAATAAAATCATAAACATTTAATACAAGGAAAAACAATTCCGTCTAAATTTATGTATACATGTAAGAGGTATTTTAAGAATTAGTAAGAAATAATAAGAAATACACGTTTCATGACAATTTTTCCGCCTTTATATATCATTTTAGTAATTATGTTGCATAATATCATAAATTTAATACCGTGAATAGTTGAATATATACTGTTGTTATCTTATTTGTTATTGTATCATAATTATAGAACGGTTATTCTCATTCATGAATACGAACAATTAATAAACGTTCTATAAAAAATATTAGCAATTTGTCCAGTAATAATTGGTTTTGAAAAGATGAAATTTCTGTAAAAAGAGTGGGATGAAACGCTGCGAGATTGCTGGGCGGTCCGACGGGAATTTATTGATGAATTAATAACAAGTATGTGCGTGATTCCTTCTACGACGATAACCGCCAGCAATTTTTAATTAACACGTGCGACAAAGGGAGCCAAATGACCAGTACTGATCGATTCATCGGCACGTTAACCACATGCCTTTAGTTACACTTTCCTCTTAGCGAACTAACACAAGAGAGTAAAAAGAAAAATATTCATACTTTCTTCGAGACTTCCATAACAGAATAATACAACTTGAAATCATAATATTGAAATCTTTTTACTTTTTAAATTATCTTATTGCATACTTATTTGTAATCAATATAAAAATAATAGACTTTGAAACTAAGTCTATACAAAACTAATAGAGATAGTCGCTTCATTATTGTGTAATAAATAATCATATAATTCTCTCTCCCACACGAACTTAGCGTAATATATGTCATCCGAAAAGACACAGAGAATCCGTGCCACGTTAGAAAGGCAAGAAATCGAGCCGAACGCCAAAAAACAACAAGATATACATGACGACATCAGCAACGGAAGTAACGGTAACTGTTTCCGCACGAGAAACGACGCTCTGCGCGCCCTCGGTCTCGGGATCGTCTGACCTACCCTCTCTTCTACCACTTCGAACGAAGGAAGGAACGAGCCAGACTCCTACCCTCTGCCACCCACTCGCCCCTCCAGCCTGACGGACCACCCCTCCAGTTACCACCGCCGCCGCTGCCGCCGCTGCCGCCGCCGTCGTCGCCACCACCACCGCGATACATTGCGATACAGAGTTCTTGTCTCCACGCTGCCTACCTACGTGCAGGACCAGCGCTCCACCAAATCCATAGTCCATTACACCCTAGTCTACGAGACGCCGCGTCACACCACCACCCCGTATCCGCCTGTTCATCCGCCATTATCATTTTTTTATCCATCGCTTGTAACTCGCGCCGTGACACCTTTTCCCTCACCGTCACGCCAATACCTATACAATCGCCGGTCGCATAAACACAACACTATATCAGGACGCACGCGTACAAACAACCACGCTTAAGAACCGGTACGCGGCCCCCCGTCGTTCTTCGGCGTCCGCTCGAGAGACTCTGCTCCGAAACGGAAAGGTGCTCGCGAAAGTGACGTTTTTCGGCAAGTGACGGCAAGTTCGACGATTGTGACAGGTGTTTCGAGTGCATATGCTTAAGTGATTATTTTGGTGCTAAGCAACGTGAGATCCTTCCAGAAATACGCGTCATTAAATTGAAATTTGCCCTCAGAATAGTGCTCGTGTCCGACGGCCGAACATCTTTTATGGCCTAGCGAGGAATACGAGGATTTGTGAGATTTCTAGTGATATTGTCGATTCGAAATTTATGAACGCTAACTTGATTTGCACACTAAAACACATTAAAATTATTAAAATTATTTTAATTATCGTAGAACGTGAAAATTATATATTAAAATAAATATCGTATAGATAGGTGAAGATTCCCGGTATACCAAGAACGATTTATTTCACGTCTTTAGAAATTGAATAACAAACGCTGATTGATATCTGGTTTGTGCCTATCGAGATAAAAGGATATTTTGAAGCAGCTGCGACAATCTCTGGATAATTCGATTGACAGGATAAGCGCGCACCTGATACCCCACGCAGTTTCTCGTACATCTCGACTTCTTCTCATCGTTTAATCGATTTACTCACCGAATCGTGTTCCACCCTTTTGTCTTGATTACTCGCTCGTATATCTCGCCACAACACGATTAAATTTCTAAGCGCACAAGCGACGACGTTTATCCAATTCCAACATCTTCTCCTAGAAGCGAGAAGTGATCTTTACGAGCAGACGCTACCTCGTTGCTATCAACTTTCGTGTTAACATATAAATAAACATCAGCTCGATATTCCAGGAATTTGCGTATTTGCGACGCGCGGCGCCTACTTAAAATTCACGGCGTCGAGATTTCATAAAAACTTCGGGCGCGACGTTGACAACGAGACGCAGGGTGAAAGTAGTTGAACTCAAGCTAGTACGAGCCACGTGAAACTGGTCGCTACCTCGCCGGGCCGTACAGATCCTGGAGGCTTGAAAGCCCCTGGTTTCCCGCGCACAGCAAGAGCGAAGCACACACAACCACCCCAACCAACCAACCGACGAGTCGACCCACCGCCACCAACCCCTACACACAACAACCCAACGAAGCATCCCCCACTCTGAATCGCACAACAGCCTGAGCGGAAGTACTAGTCAGTCGGCGAGCGACCTTCCAACATTACGGGTTAGGTTCCCTCTTTTTCCACCCGTCGTGTCTTTAACCTCATTTGTACGATCGCGAGGACCGGCCGCTTTGTTTGATTTACCCGTGAAGAAAGCCAAGAAAGTCGCCGCAATTAAGGGTGTTAATCCTCTTACAAAGATCGGAAGTAACCGCCGCTTTTTATTTCATATGTTATTCGCGCGGCAATAACGTTTAACCAAATTTCTATGATCTATACCTGTCATACCTGAAAGATATTTAAGGCAGCGTTAGAAAGAAAGAAAAAAAGAAGGTGCTATTTGAACGATCAGTGATTATCGTTCTTCCAATTGTGCGTGTACCGCGAACCTCATGTCTTTCTCTGCAACGCGTTTATGAGCGAAAACCTTCGTGCGACGCGTGCGACTGCGAGTGTTGTTCACCATAATCTATTCATCATCAGGAAGATTTTAATAAGTTTTAGTAACAAATAACATGCAATTGCAAGTTACAAGATACGTACAGTAGACACACATGCTGCAGTATCTTCAATTATAAAGCGGGAACACACGTGTTTTATGACTTATTGCCGAATCAACTGATATAGGGCTCCCGGATAGATTGCTCCGTTACAGACTGCTGAGACTGAAACATATGCTCTGCCGACTATAAGGAAAACATCGTCAGTTTGCCGGTTTATACAATGCGATGAAACGTGTTCAACAGTTGTACTATCACAAACGACATAACGATTGAGTCTTGAAGCCCATTGTCCGTAATTTAATACTTAATTATTGTTAATGTGATGGTTTGTTTTGGGTATTCGTTTTAAAGGAAAGAAGAAATTTTTTTTGACAAGAAAATATATTGAAGACTTTTCTAATTGACGTGTTGCACACAAAAAGAGATATTTGCGATCCACAACCATACCGGCATTCCCATCGATATAGATTATCCAAGTCGACCACGTGGCCGTGAAGTGAGCGTCGACTGCGCCAAGAGTATGCGGTAAACACATTCCACAGAGACGAGATCCGATAAAATCTAGCATATTTCTCAAAAACATTTCTCCTAGAAAATCGTGACAAACGTGAAAAGCAATTTGCAACACGATCGCATCATTCTGAGATAAACAGCGGTGTTATAATTGGTGTTAACAAAGTTTAAAAACTGGAAGTATCGGCGGCCATTTCTTAAAACTCACCTGTCTTTGCCACGAAGCTGCAGTAAGGATTGTGATTTTCCACTGATTTGTTTAAAGTAAACAGCCATCCACGTGAGTGTCAGTATCGTGATACGTAATTGAAAAATAAAGTCGAAGTGAAATAATTCAAGCTTTCTTTGTTGATCGTTATCGTTTGATCCAAGAAGATTTGGAACAGATCAAGGATCAGCGTTCGTCACGCGCAAGTTCAGAGTAGATTGCCTCAAGTTAACAACAAAGTAGCAAAATCCCGCCCGCAGGCAATCGTGAGCTTAAAGAGGCCCAAGTTGAAGTTGTTCAGCCCGGCTCAACGATCGACGTCAACAGGACGTATCAACAGGCCCCTCAACAAGGAGGGTGGGTGCAGTGGTGCAGTGGTTGCCGGAGGGCCAGCGAGCTTGGGGTGGCCTCGTCCACAGGCGCCTTGGCACCGAGCGCACCGGGCCCCGGGGCTGCGGTGGTGGGTTGCCTGGTTGGGGTGTACCCGTGTTCTCCCTCCTCCACGGGGCCCAGGGGCCCCCTAACTCATCATCTCCAGGCTATCCCGAATCAGCAACAGCCGATCGGCTGCCGTGCCTGTTGCTGCGTGCATAGCAATCACCAGCCAGCTTCGGTCCAGCTTACCAGCCAGCGGGGCGGTCTATCGCTGAGGGTAGCGAGGGTGGCGTCCACCACCTCCGTCCGAGCCGCCCCCTACGCCCACCCCCAGCACCAGGGGCTGGGGCAGGAGTGCAGGTAATGATAAATCATTAAACATACATTGTAGCTTCACTTCGACACGTATTACTACCCCTACTACTACTACCACTACTAGTACCACTACCACTACTTCTACCTCTACTACTACCACTACTACCACTACTAGTGCTACTGCTACGCTTCTACTCTGCTCGTCGTCGTCGTCGGCAGTAATTGACAAAAATAATATAATAAAAGTAACGATATACACGTAGTAGCACGCCGAAATTAAGAAAAAAACAAAAAACACGGTTGATGGAGTAAAGAAAGTTACCCAAAACCAAAAACGCACGAAAAAGGTGTAGGGAGGAGACGGGGGCATTGGGTGGAGGTGGTGCGCACATCCTCGGCAGCCCGATGCTGTTCGTCCCGTTCACGGTACCCACCTTCCCTGCGACGCATCATCAGACGACTCATCCTGCGCATCAGTCGCATCATCAACAGCTGCAGGCCAACACCCAGAATCCGGTGCAGCAACCTCAGCAGCTCACCCAGTTGAATCAGCTGAGCCATCTGAATCATCAGGGCATCGTGCCGGCGACGACCAATCAGCCGACTATACACAGCACCAGCTGTTCGCCGCAGCAACAAGCAACGACACCGAATAAGGTAAAAGATTATTCGATTGCTTGATGCGGCTATATGCAAAAGGAATGTTCCGAAAGTATCGGAGAACGTCGACTTGTTTACATTTTGGGGATATTATATTTTGGTGAGATTATATTTTGTAAATGGCTACCATACCATGGCAAATATCATAATAATAATCGTATTGAATCGTTGAATTTCGCGTTAATTATTTTAGTCACGCACATATGTATGCATTAGGAAAAGAGGCTATTATAATAGCACGCTATTGTATAGGTATGGAATAATATAATAGTTGATTATCATGTATAAAAAAACATGATTACATCTGCACATAAGCAGGTCCACGTTAATCGAGCAAAATGCGTGCTTAACTTTATAAAATTCTCGCTTTGTTTTCTTTAATGCAATGAAACGAATTCAAATCTCTTGATGATGATCTTGATAACTATTATATATAATACCAATATATATTATATATAATACCAATAAAGTTACTTGCATAATTTACAAAATAAAGATGGCATCAGTAATACTACACGGAAAAAACGATAAGGTTGCCACAACCACAATAATAGTAATATTTAGTACAGCCACGTCCTGTGATTATCACATTCACATTGATGTGAAGGCAACTATATGCATTTGGTACAGCAAACATAGTGAATGTTGAGACAAACATATATAGATGCACTACACAAAACAATGTGAATGTGACAACCACAGGACGTGGCTGAACCAAATATTACTATTATTGTGTTTGTGGCAACCTTATCGTTCTTTCGGTGTAGTAATAGCAATAATAATATTATGTGACTCTCAATATCAATTCTCCAACTCAATATCAACGTCGTTTATTATTGCGTTTATATATGCGTTATAAGTCAAATATCAAAAATAGTCTTATTCCATAATTCAAATATCAAAAATTTGAGTTCCTTCACTCAAACGTAAATAATTGTCAATTATAAATAAATCAACATTAATACAACAATTAAATAATAATTATCTATTGTATAATAATCACGTATGTGCAAATACATCTCTTAATTTTGACACCTTTCTAATTAAAATTGAATTACAATCTGCATACACAAAAAAATATTTGCTCTATTCTTCTTGATACAATGTTGGTTTATCAAAAAGAATAGATGAAATAAAATAAATTTTAAATTACATACAATTTAAATTTATTTTATAGAATAAAATATAATAAATGTGATATATTTATGTAATTATAATAAAATCTTATTTATTTATTAATATTAATTCAAAATAAAATATCGAACATATCATATACCATGTTTATCTACAATTTTTACGTTTAATATTTAAAAGTTGAATCATATGGGTATCAGTATAATCATAGTAGATGCATAGCAATAAAACGGACGAACTGTTCCGATCAAAATGACGCAATATTCACGTCGCGTTTAATATCGTTCGTAATATCGGTATCGCAATACCGATACAAGTTTCGAAGCTCACTAATAGATATTTATTAACATTGAGGCCGACAGCTACGATCTATAATCTATATAACGAGGAGGATTTCCCTTCTGGCCGTTCTACGGATCTGAACGACCTCTTTACCGGTATCGCCCATGGTGTCGGGATTGTTTCTTCATTTTTCTCGCCCGCGCTTCCTCGCAGCCATGCGCTTTTATTATCCTGGCGTAGATTCAAGTCAATTTTCTTTAGCAAGCCATAACTCGCCGGAAGATTCTCCCAAGAAGTACGGTGGCCGATGTGCCATAGTACGAGCAAGACGTCACGGTGTTGGCAGCGGGAACGCGGTTTAATTCTTGAAGTCTGGCAATCCGCGGGTGGTGCTTCCTTTTCCGGGGGTTCGTCTCCATGTAGTCCCTGTAGCACAGTTTGGAAAGATCTTCAACCCTTTCCGCTCTTGGCGCCGGCACGCGAATGAGGAGAAAATATGTATCGCTCAAGATATCAATTATAACACGCTGGACCAAGAGAATTTCTACACAGCTTATTTTACAAAAGAGCATTAATATAACATATTGATTAATCCTCTAAAAATTATAAATTTCAGTTTTACATTAATATCTATTTCATAAATAGAATAGCATACATATTTCCTTAAAACATAAATTAAAAATGTATTAAATTTTGCGAGATTGCAATTAGAGAAAACATAAAATTAAATTTATAACTTGAAACGAAACACGTATCATAAATCTCGTTATGAGATTGTGTCGGTGATGTAGAAAGATTAATAGGCCTTAAATCAATGAAAAGGTTTATGTATATTTAACGTACGCTATGCGAAACGTTTGATCAATAAACGATGTGTGAAGTGACTCTTACGTCACTCTATGTATATTACGTTGAATATACTATACATCTATTTCCATTATGCCGCATATAAGTACGCGTCGTGTAATGCACGTGAAAATGTCGCTGACTTAATATACGTAGCGAAGCCCGACACACATGCACTATTACGAGCAACGTTTACGCATTACATATGTGTATATGTACTATATGTAATTTACATAACGGTAATGTATACTCTGTTGTATACATATATGGTGTTATATATGCGCGAGCCACGACATCCGTATGTATTACAAATTCGGAGTGTCTACACGTGACTGTAAAATGTGTGTACACCGCTTCTTGAACTGCACGTATAAATTTCTATAAGCTAGAATACCCGAATGTGCTCAAAAGATGAAACGTTAACTTTCTACATATACACAATTTTTATTCAAGTGAAGTTAGAGGGCTTATTTTATGTAGAATTTGTTGTGAATTATTAGAATATATAGAGAATCATCTTTTCTGTTTTACTTTTAAATATAGTTTCTTTTGATTGTACGAATAATGTGATACTCTGTTTCTAAGTTCTACAACTATATTAATTTAAATGCAACTAATCTACTAAAAATTAATCCACATTTAATTAAAAATCAGACATATATAATTCCATTCTTATTTAAATATACAAAATATAATTACAGGCGTAATGCACAAGATTCTTCTAATAACATATTGAGAAGAAATGTGATAACACCTGTTGCCAAGAATATCTACCATCAATATTTAATCATGATTTGATAATATTATCTTTTATTAATATAATTTATTAAGTACTTATAATCCAATAAAAATTCCAATACGTCTTATAAATTTCTTACGAAATATATCTACATGATACAATATCTACAGTCATCTCGTATTTCACACAAAGCTATTCTTTTTATTTACATTATAATCTATTATTTTTATATAATATAAAAAATATGAGCAAAATAAATGCAAATTATAAAACAGGTCTCTCTCTCTCTCTCTCTCTCTCTCTCTCTCTGAACTAGTCTTAAATCTATAAATAAATAAATTTATTTGCATAACATTTAAATTTATTTATTAAACAGTATTAAGTGTTTAATGTTATAAAATAAAAAATATTATAAAACATTATTATGAAAAAAATGCGAGCATAATTATCACCAACGAAGGCAAATTCATGGGGAAGTATCTCTGTAAAATAAGCGGAAGGCGCTTTCTCATCCAATAAAGGGTTACAACTTCGCAGGTAGGCCTTTACGAAAGATGCGAAGTACGAAGAGCAATGAGGGGAAGTGGGGGAAAATACCAGAATTTCTAAAGCGAAGGAAATAGCTGCTACCCTGGTGGGTGGGGATAGGAGGCAGGAAGACTTTGAGAGTTGTTCGCGTAACTTTATTAATTAAAGGCCGTTAGTCCTTGTTGCTCGATACACCTTATATAGCCGCCACGGTCATGGTTCTCTTGTACAAAGAACAAGCTTCTCGTCCCTTTTCCTCCTCTATGCTTCTTGGCGCCTTCGTCAACGCGCTTATCCGCGTATCGATCATCGTCACTGTCCACTATAGTAAATAGTGCCTTGCGTTATTCTTCTTTATGTATTGTCGCCTTTTCCTTGCTTGCGTAAACAATCTCTTTTAGTACATTTGAATCAGTCCTTCTCTTAGCCTGATGAGATAATCCAAAATATGTAATTATTAAAATTCTGTTTGCGAAATAGCGATAAGTGTCGCAATAATCATTAAACGATATAAGTTGCTAAATAAATAATGTGTTTGATAATATCATAGAATAAAAATGTTGATATTAGAAATGTTGTAATATTAATTACAACTTTAATACAACGGAATGATTATCGAGCTCTATTTAAATTAAACGGTTTAAATTATATAAGTATTAATATACTATTATTTCTTGTATAAGTATATCCTGGATAGTATATTATGCTGGAAAGTTATTAGAAAACTATATTGCAGCAAACTCTTATTAAGAGTATATTACTAGTTATAATTATCAGAAGATAATAATTCGGCGGCACAAATAAAGAAAACTATATTTCCTTTGTGGATATTTTTAGTAAAAAACATTCTAAAATTTTATTTTATTAGTAATTGTTCTCAAAAAGATTACAGTACTAATCTGCGTAGCTTTATATTAATTTAATAATTTGTTTTTATTAGAATCGATGAATAAAAAGCTTTAAGAAAAAACTGTTGTAGAAATAATTTTTTTAAAAAGTTTTGTGATTACGAAACTTTTTATTAATGCCATCGAATTGTTTCTCGATTAGTAGCATTTTCATAGATACGCCGTACAGAAAAGATAAAATATGGACTGTGCGTATTATTTCTTAATCTACGTTGATTTTTCTTCAATTTTTTTCCTTACATGTGATCAAATGTACAGTTACATCATCTCATAGTGTCATGATTCAATGTGATATCGCGTGCCCACGAAGTGTTAAACTAAAAGACAAGTACTGAGCGCTATCGAGAGTTCTTCCTATCCATATCACACCAAAGAAAAAGGCGACTCATTCGCACCACTTCATCGTCTCATGTCCTCCGCGTTGCCTCCGACGCAACAGCTCCGACATCCATCATCGTCACCATCTATCGCCGTTTTTCGCGCAAAGAAAGTATCTCACGATTGCCGCGCAATATCACACCGTGTACAAATTCTTTTTACATTGTGCGACGCTTACTTTACGCTCTAGGTTCTGCTGGCATCGCTGTGCGAGAAACATCGTGCGAAAAGATAATTATGAGTCGGCTGACAAACGAAAAAAATAAAGACGCATCCGACAAAAGGTAACCGGTTGGCACTTGTCATAATTAGAAAATTGCTTTTTGCATGGTAAAAATGCGTTGCGGCAAAGAAGAAAATGCAGAAGGAACTCATTACGTGGGTGTGTAGGTTGGGGTAGACCGTGTGCCTTGCCTGCCTACCTGTCTGCGCGGGGACGCGAATGAAGGGTGCTGGTAGAGCCGGTGTCGGATGAGTGGGACATTCGCGATGGGTGGCGGGGACGGCCTCGCGTTTTCAAGGGAAAGCGACGCGGAGGTTGCCGGCGATGGCCAGGGGGTGTGCCGCACGGGGAGAAGATCAAAGCACTGGAGATGATTTCATTACGACACGCCACTCGTCTACTACGTTGAAATATCAAAAGAGTGGCGGTCTCACACAAGTATGGCAGTCGGCAACGCGGCCCGACGCAGCGCGCGTGGAAGTTTTCTGCACAATGCTCTCTTCTTGCCGGACTAAAGAGACTGGCAAAACTCGTGGGGTAGGGAAAAGGTAATACAGCGCAAAGAAAGAAAGTCGGGGGCGTGAGACAACCCTTCGCGTTTCTGATTTCAAACTCTGCTCTATTTGCCCAGAGGGAGGAATATTATTAGCTCAAGCTGCCGTCTATTGTCGAAATAAACTCGGTCGTATTGCAGGGTGAGGATGGATGTCCAAGGTTGTTGCTCTCTCCCGTTTAAAAACTTCGAATTAATGAACAATCAACTCTTGCATAGAAATCAATCACCGAAAATTGTATTATGACATCGATATTATATTGATTTATTTCTTTTAAAAAATTGTGTAAAAGCTTACGAATTACATTATCATATTTAACAATCGATTCTTACACATATGATTTATCTATCTAATTGTAATTTATTGAGATATAAAGCTTGTTATAAAATATATGTGCGCAATATCAGTATTAATTCATTTTTTTTGCGTTTTCTTTATAATTCTATACTACGAATGTGACATTAATCAAAATCAAGTTTGTTAAATATACCAGATGCAAATAATCAGATTGGTTTGACTTACTATTGATTTTGAAAATGGTATTGACATTAACGCAAAAATAATTATTTAAAGAATATTAAAACAAACGGCATTAATTCCAAAAAACTTAATTTTTAATATTTATTCCCTTAATATTATTATTAAGGGAAAATAAAGTTTACAGAAAAGCTGGTTAGATTTATCATAAATTAATATAATATTTTATTATAAATTGTTTAATAAGTTTGTTATAAATTATTTCAAGAATTTTGAATGAGAAACAAAAAGTGAATTTTTGAATCTTTTATTTGAAATTTTAGGACCAGAGTAAATCACTTCCGCATTGATTTTAATTATATCAAACTAATCGCACTCGAGATTCATTAATTCCGCGCTCTTTTGACCGGTCGAGTAAATTTTACAAGCTTTTGTATTTTTAATGTCCCTGTCCCGACCTTCTATCCATTCGCCGTTTATCGCGCCCTATCTCACACGAGCTTAACGATGGACGCGGAGAAAATCGCAATCACCGGTTTCGCCCGCAAGGTATGCTGCGCAATTTTTCGTCATTTCAATAAACGAGAATATTCTCAGATCGATGTGTAAAGTCGTTTAGAGCTCTCTCTCGCACGATTGCGTGTACACGCCGAAGGCTATACCGGTTGGACGAGCCAGTAATTAAAATAAAATTCGTAAAAAGGAACGGTCGCATGGTCCGTAATGGATACAACATAATGGATACAAGGCACAGCGGGGGGCCATCATAAAATTTTACAAATGAGCGTGTGCCCAAGCGGTGGCTTACGCCGCTCCGAGAGCGTCGGCGCGACGGGGGAAGGGGTATAGAGGAGGCAAAAATAAAAAAAGGGACATGCACCAAAAGCAGGGGCAAAAACCGCACCGAATAGCGCTACGCCGGGTTGGTGGTGCTGCTTGCTCTTTCTCTGCTTTCTCTATTCTCCCCTCGCGTCTCCGCGACCGCCGCCACGTTGCTCCCCATACCGCAGATACAAACAAACAGCAGCGGGTCATACAGGCGAAGTAACAAATGCCGGACATTTACATTTAGTAGCGAGGGTTCTGCCACCATGAGCCCACCTCCCCCGTCACCAACCACCCGTTCGTGCCCCCACCGCAATCTCCGCGCTTTTCGACGATGTCTCTTTTCCTCCAGTTCTCCAGTCCTCATTTCCTTCCTCGCTCGCGTTCCCGCTCGCGGATCGCGCCCGGTAACGAGGGCGCACGTGTATGCAACTTTATTATGTACGATGGTTCCCCCGTACAGTCCACAGTTAGCTCTGCATCGGGCTTCCTGGCACTTGCAAATTTTCCGCTTTTAAATGTTAATTTCGACGTAATCGATGGTGCCGCTACCGCATGGATGCTGGCGTACTCTCTCTGCCCTTTGCCCTACTCTCTTTTCTCTTACCCTTGCTGGAGTTGGCCTTATTCTTGCATCTTCTATTGTTTCTTCATATGAATCTTTTTGTTTTGTTAACTTGAATACACCACATCTTGTATCTTATTCTTTTAATAAATGTTACATTAATACTATTTATATTTCTAATAGAGCTTTGTAGTTCACTATCTTTTTTCACAATCTGTACGATTTTCACAATCTCTAACCGATCTTAACGAGCTTGTTCTCTATACTGACTTCTACTACTACTATTACTACATTATTACTATTCTACTACCAATTACTTTCTATCTGACAGTTTCTTGTTGTAGAAATATATTGTCATAGTGTCGATAAACATATGAAGCGATGTATCGAAACTATGTGATGTTAAGTAGATAAACTGTGTGTGAATCGTGAAATTTTAATATTATATACACATTGCTACGTTTTGTTAAGAATAATAGAGTTGACTTATTAACTCATGTGGATATGTATACATATATCCACATATGCGATATGACCGCGTTAATTCTGTTTAAAAAAGAACATCAGCTTATTCGTTCCAACAACTTCTAACATTTGGACGTGACTTTCATAAAAGACGTAATCATCGCGTGAAAACGATCAGTAGAAGCTTTATATGCATAGGGTGCGGCGTCTGACAAGAAACGCGTTTAACCAAACTCAATTCCCAAAAGTAAAATAACGATCTTTTAAATAAAAAAGAAACAATATAGTTAAAAGAAACAAAAATAAGATTATGTATAAAATATTATCTACACAATAAATTAATAAAATTAACATTTCAAAATATTAATTAAGAGTTTACGAAAATTGAAAAGTTAAATAGGACCTACTTTTAATTTTATGTGCTATATAATGCTAGAGCTGTACAATATAAAGAAGACTGTTTAAAATAAAATGTATATAATTTTGTAAAACTTTATAAAATTGTATTTTTAGATTGAAATACGTCTAGATCAACGAAATCTTTTATTATATATTTTTGCTTCCTCATAAAAGAAGCTTTGTTTTCATGAAAAAAATTTTTTTTAAGTTTTTAATGCCAAACTGTTTAGAATGTTCTAAAACCTCGTAAAAATACATTAATACAAAATGTCCGTGTGTATGTATGTATGTGTGTGTGTATGTATGTACGGATTTGATGCCGTGGTTGCTCTAACTTCCGCAATTTTTGAGATATCGGGTTGCTTTTTTTTTAATCGAAAGAGAATTTTAAAAGGAAGGTTCCTATTGAATTGCGCGATGATCGGTAAAGGGATTCTTTTTGCACTCATATTTTTAAATTTTTGAGAAATGTCCGTGGTGCTCTAACTTCCGCAATTTTTGAGATATCGGGTTGCTTTTTTTTTAATCGAAAAAGAATTTTTTAAGGAAGGTTCCTATTGAATTGCGCGATGATCGGTAAAGGAGTTCTTTTTGCGCTCATATTTATAAAATTTTGAATTTTTAGAGAAATGTCTGTGGTTGCTGTAATTTCCGTAAATTTGGAGATATTGGGTTAAATTTTTTTTAATCAAAAGAGAATTATTTAAGAAGGGTTCCTTTTGAATTCCGCGATAATCGGTAAAGGGGTTCTTTTTAAGAAAATTTTGAATTTTTTTTAGGAATGTCCGTGGTAGCTCTAACTTTCGTAAATATGGAAATATCGGGCTGAATTTTTTTTTAATCGATAGAGAATTATTTAAGAAAGGTTTCTATTGAATTTTACGATAATTGGTAAAGGGGCTTTTTTTAAAGAAAAGTTTGAATTTTTTGAGAAATGTCCGTGGTTGGTCTAACTTTCGCAAATGTGGAGATATCGAGCATTTTTATAAAATTTTAAAATTTCAAATTTCCGATAACTTTGGAACATTAAGGATAGAAAGTTAAGTTCGTTTTACAAATGATTTAATTGATTTTCTTCTATATCTATATTTATATATAAAAATATATATAGAAAAATTGTGCAAATTAGAAATTTGCACATTGCTTCCTCATCATTTAAATGTTTGTATTCTATTTGATGCATCAATCTTAGTATCTATTAGTTTGGTTTCCTCATAGAGGAAGCTTTTTAAGTGATAATAAAAAGCTTCCTCTACGAGGAAGTTAAACTATTTATTTAGTTATTCGATAACTTCTTAACACAATTTATATAGACAATTTATATAGAACAATTTATATAGACAATTATTAAGACTTAATTAGTTTTTTATAAAATGTTAATAGAAAACACATTAGGATTCTTTATATAAATCCTGTCATTCACATAAATCTGTCTAGATAAAATGACGAGATAATTTTAAGTAAAACTGGCACATGATCTTATCAATTAGGCTAAACAGTATGCTTAAATTCCGATGTCCATCGGGCAATACCATGCTACGAAATACGTCGTGCGTGATCGGTAATTCGATCAACATGGTAAACGTGACAGAAAATTGATGTGTTCCATGTATCCAAGTAGCTAGATATCTGAACGATATCTCCAGCTAATACTGACAACCGATCCTTAGCCATTCAGAGAATAACGGATATGCTTGGCTGCCTGATAACTACGAGTGTCCAATTATTTCCCGTTAACCGTCCGATTGTCGTCCATTCCGATGCAATGATACTTCTACTTCGAAATAAGCGATGCAACGATGGCGTCGCCTCCGACAACTCCACTTAATATAATTATAAAGTATCGATCCAATTCTGTACAAGCTAAAGAGGGTGGAAAGTAGAAGATTACTAAACGTTTCGACTAAAGTCATTAGTCGATCTTTTAATAGGTTTTATATTTGGTCTATTTATGTGCATGTGCGCGCGCGCGTTTATACATGTATGTGTGTGTATATATTAGTAATAATTTATTGTAATAAATGTATGAATGAAAGTTAATGAATATATACATCGATGCAGGAAACTTTACAATTAAATTTGACTCAAATTTAATTCAGATGTACGATAATCTCCTCTTAATTGAAATTTATTAGAATATAATTATTCTATATATATATATATATATATATTCTAACATTTCGATGAGATGCTCGCGATCGTCTGTCAAGTTGATCGATACGAAACAACATACTTCTGCTTCACATGGCAATTAAGAAAACAAAAAAAAAATCGCGAGGCGGAGAAAGCGACAGAAAACAAAACGGCACCGGCTAAAAGAGGTCGGAAGGGGAAGAACGTGGGCAACATACGAGGGTCAAAGGGTGGAAATGGGCGTTGGGTGGCAGCGGAGGTGGAGCGACTCGTTATGCACGAAACGCATTACTTTTATCTCGGGCAAGCCGAGAGTGGCGCCGAATTGCAATCAATTTTTTGTCTTTCTTCTTCAGCCGCACTCATCGCTCACCCTCTGCCTCGCTCGGCCCCATTCTATCCGCGGTCCACTCAGTTCCGTTCCTTTTAGTTCCGTTCTGAACTGATCCGTGCCTGCGCCGCGCCGGGCCGTGTTTCGTTCATTCGTTCGTTCGTTCGTCCGCTCATTCGTTCAGGATGGCTGGCGTTACCCCGTGCAACCGGAATTTGCATCCGGGATCCCACTATTTGCATTTCAATTCCGCGAGACTCTCGCTACCGCTGCCACCGCCGCCGCCGCTGCCAAACGGCGGGTACAAACATAAATACGAATTCAAGGGTCCACAGGCCACTATATACCGCCTGACATCGTCGGCGAGTCAGTGCTCTTGTTACGCCTAGTTACTAAACCACCGTCCGATTTCCTGCACCACTTACCCATTATCAAATCAAAGAAGAAGCTCGATATATCGATAAATCAAAGCGCGTGCGACTATGTTTGCTCTGTCAAGTAAATATATTTTCAATAGACGTTTTTCTTTCTTAGAAACATTTTTTTAGATACTTCTTTAGAAATGTTGAATGGATTTTTGTAAAAGTAATTTTTTAATATGATATTTGTGATATATATTATAGTCTTTGTTATATCATGTACTAGTTACATAAAAAAAAGACTGATTTATTAATAATATTATGAAATAATTCTCGTAGTTCGAACATATTAAATTTTGATGGTGGTTTGTCATAAAAAGTAGGAGAGAAATGATGTACATACCTACAATATAAGCGAAAAGCCTATTCACACACATAAATGCAGATTGTACTATAACGCTTGCGATTAGAAGCGAAACAAAAACGCTAATATCAACATAGCTCCAAGCCTCGTAGCATGATATATTCCATGATTTATCTATGCCGCTAAAGAGGATTTATCCATGTACATAACATAAGTCAGTTGACTACAGCGATTAGTAGCATACTGTACTTGAATTCTGCAGCGACGTTAAATGCCTTAGCAAATTCCTTAGCCGTACATATTTTATTGTAAAGCCCATTATAAACTTTATGTTCAACAAATGATTAACATCCTTCAACCTAATGTTTAAAGTTCGGACAATGTTTTGCTGCGATTAATTCCTTACACAATGCATCTCTTCGAATGCCGAAAGGATCGATATCCCGCTGTTTATCTTTCAGCGCAGTGTCATGTGTCGACTAGCGATTACGATGGTATTCCAATAAATAATTTTAAGTACCGATCGATCTATCTTAAACAGTGCGCATAATTCTTCCGCAATATTTCACGTCTATAGAGCATCCGCATCCCATCTCATCTTTCGCGAATAAATCTTCGAATAACCGTTCCATATGGTCGCATAGCAAAAACATTAATGCGACGCTTTTCCTAACGTGTCCACGTCGGAGTACCTACATCCGGTGATTTATCGACGCTGATACACGATAGTAGCCGCGTATCGCATCGGTATAACTAACCCCTTCATTCCGGAAGGCCCCTAAGGCGATGCTCTCTTCGCCGCTCACGGTCCGATCGATCACACATACTTGCTCTCTCGTGCTGATGCCGCCTCCGTTCTTTCTCTGTCGCTCTTACTTTCTCGTGCGTCGAGTTGGCCGATCGTGATCGTCAAAGGGTCGCTCACTCGTAATCAGTCGTGCGAGGGCTCACGCACGTTCTACCGCGACTATCGGGGTCGTTAACCCCCACCTCCGCGCCCTTTCCGCGCTATTCCACCGGTCGATCTCTCTGCAACAACATGCAGACCCTCGTCCAGAGTCGATGCCTGCCCTCGAACCCCTTTCACGGGCAGCTGGATCTCAGGTGAGACGTGAACGAACAAAAGAAAATAAGAGTGGGGGTGAAATAAAAATAAAGATCATGGAAGAGGTATCCGTGCGTGTAAAGCCCTTCGCTGAATTCGCGGGTGGTCCAATGCTTAGCATTTTCCACATATAACTAGCCATGAATCTAATCCTTTTACGAATATAAACATCTGCTATTATTTCTTCTTCGATACGACATGTGACACAGGTAGCGATATTAAACAAAAAAACTATAAAACTATAAAAGAAAAAAACACTAAGTCTGAAATGTGAATGTAAATCATAAATAATATATACATTCATAATGCTTAAAACTGATTTAGCGAATATATATATATATATGTGTCGTTCTGTCTCGATGCTTCTCTCACATAGAAGCACCCCGCGTTTCTCAGAGGAATAGAAAAGATATAGGTCGTTTCTCCGCAAAAATCGACAGAGACAGTTTTGCGAGGCTTAAGCTGCTTTGCGCGATCACAGGTGTACTTTAGTAACGTATCATCTCGCGTCGACCACCACGGAGAGCCGCGGGTTTTCACCGTGTTATCCTTGCTTCTCTTCGGCATCCCGTTCCACCGCCTCGTCGCGGGAAAGTAGCGTGGTAGAAAGCCGAGGGCAGCGGGAGTAGATTGCAAATGAGAGCTTTTGCAGTGGCTATATTTCTTGCTGAGGTTTTTAATCCTGCGTGCAATGCGATGCCAGCCCGACAGCCAGAACCGTCCAAGCTTTGCCCGTTCTTTTCCCTTTTTTCCTTTTTCACCTCCGCCCTGCCGGTTACCACCCTTCTCCGTCGCCTTTGCTTCACTCGAGTTTTCTTTTGGCGTGACCGCTCTTTCCGCCAAGTGCTCGCCGCATATAAAATATTCGCTCGCATTGTATTTGCATACTTATATATAACTCGGTGCATGATAGAAGATTTGTATGTACTTTGTGCCTGTTGAAACGATCTCAGACAGTGATATTTTATTACATATACGTTCACGTATATGTGGCGCGGACATATATCAAGATTGTGATTTCGATTCTGGATGAATATCATCACTTCAATTTGATTATCAAGTAATGTTTTCGGCGAACGCGTAAGAATACTGAAATATTTTTGTAAAATATACTAAAAAGATCAATTAAAACAATTATTATTGAAGCAGTTCTTGTTTTATAGATATCCAATTAATGTTAATCTCAATTAATATTAGTATCCAAAGTTGTAAAAAATAGTATATTTTACAATAATATAATATGTTACTTCGCTTTTCTACACTTCTTTTCTTAATTCTGAAATGGAAGAGCGATAGCTATTCTTGCCTATAACGTTACTTCCGTTATTAACCAACGTAATTGAATATGATGAGTTAAAGTGTAATAACGATGATATACATGCCTCAATTGCATCAATCATTGTGCTATGTATCTATATCATATATAATATACGATGTGTATGTTAATTGATAGAAATTGATAGAAATCTACTATATTAATTTATGTTATAAGAACATTTAAAATAAGAAACATAATTACAATGATTACAAGATGCTTTTCAGTATTAAAGGCAAATTATAAACAAATTTACAATATTAACACAATTTTTTAAAAATTCTGTTGTACAAATGGATAAATTAATTTAAAATTCTTTTAATTAATTTACACAAATTTTCCAGATACGTCCAGATTAACGTGCGCATGTAATCAACTTCAAATTCTAAAAGTTTTTAAATTTTGATTTTTTAAGAAATCTAGCTTGGATAAAGTAGAATCTTTTGTCATTAACTGTATTTCTCTTATTTGAATTTGTAGTTGGCAATTGTAAATATAATATTAATATTTTATGTAAAGAAAGAAAAAGAAAGAAAAGTAATGCGCAAAGAATGAGTGGATGATTCAAACGCTCAATGCGCTCAGGCTTTCAAAACGATCGTATTTCCGTCGACAATTTATCCGTTTATGAGTTTTCTGTGTCGCAGCTAACGTTTGTCTACGAGACATATTTTCTGGTTTGCGAGGATGTGATATCTCCCATGAGAGAAAAGCTGGAGCACCTGCTTGCTCCCAAGTTGGTCCTAACGCAATACCATGCGCATTGTACTAGAAACTAGCCATTCGAAAACTATCGCACATATTCCGTACATGTATACAGTTTCGCGATAAGCGTTATCTCGTTAAATTTCAATGCGTCATTAATTCCTGAAATGCTTATCAACCCATCGATCACTGATTTACACATTAAAAATAAAAATAATTTATTAAGTACATGTTTTTAAATAAACTTTGTCGCATGTAAGATATAACTATTTATTTTTGAACAAATTTTATTTTTGATTAAAAGTTTTTGTATAGAATATAACAAAAGAGGACCAGTTACAAATTTATAAATTTTTGCAATTTTTATTTCTTAAGTATTAATAAAATATTTAAGATTATTTTCATTATTTCGGTAGAAAACTTGAAATCTAACGTTAAATAATAAATAATGACTAATGAGCAGTAAAATTTATCTAAACAATTCGAAATTATAATTTTTCGAATGCATTAATCATGGAGATTCAGCAATAATCAGATAATCGTAGCCAAGTCCAAATTTATTTCATCAGTATACAGTTGGCTTTCAGTGTTCGATGATAATAGGATAATCGATGAAACTGTCACCTCGTACAAGAGGCGTTTCGATAGGCGGGATTCTGTCGTATTTCAACGAGACAAACCAAAGCCACAGTACGCAGCGTTAAATAATTGCTTGGTATCCGTTCGATTCTCGAGGGTGATTCGGATGGTAGGGTTGTCGATGGAACGGGGATGAAGGGAGGTTGCACGAAATGGAAAACCACGAAAAAAATTGAAGCAACAAAGAGGCAGGAAAGAGGAGTGAGAGAGCGAGAGCAAGAGAGATAAGCGATAAACGAATCAACGATCGTCAGCCACAGGCTAACCACCGGCCGAACCCGGGCACTCGGCGCCAACGAGAAATTGAAAATAGAAATGTTTAATTGCCCGAAAACACACAAAGCGTGCTTTGATGTAACGTTTTAAATTTTTCGGTACATCCCTAGTGATCATTTCGATAACACGATTTAACAAAGGAATCGACTGTCAAAGAATAGCCAAGACATTTAATTGAAATAGAAAATCTTGCAATTTTGAAAAAAAATTATAAAAAGGAATAGAAATCTTTTGGCTCTATTGTGTGTTATTAACTATGTAAAACTATTTATTTATATCCATTAATTAATGTCATTAGAAATTTTATACGTACATCTCGTATAAATAAATTTAAAAAGTCATCATAAGTTTATGACGGATAGGAAATATCTAGCTGTTTCAATGTGACAAATAGATCACACGGATAGAGGATGTCAGGTAAGATAGGAAAGTCTCTTGAGAAATTGCCATAGACACGGGAATGTGACGAAGGCTCAAGTCCTCTTAAGCCGTGGATAAATACAGGAATCTTGTTATTTCGCTCAGCAACCGAGAGACGATCTTCCTCACGGAAGGAAGCCGAGGACATACATTAACCTTATACGTATTTATCTTCCGGCACTAAAGCGTGTTACGAGTATTTCCTTCCATGGAATATCAGCCAAGTTAATTAACCACGCCAAGAATCGAGTGATGGCACACATCGGCATACGTAATAGAATTATGTTTAACTGCATGCTCTTTGCTCTCAAGTTGAAGCTTAAAACAATTTGCATACGCTTTACGCTAATTCTAAATTTTTATAATTATGTTTATTTAAGGACTTTTATTCACAAGATTAGGTATTTTGAAAAATGCTTTTATAGCTTAACACAATACAGGTTTTTACTTCATTCTCCTAAAGAATAACATTTTGCAATGTGACGTATATCAAAGAAGTTAAAAAAATTGCTTCATCACGATCCACGAAACATTTTTTGGTTGACGAAAATATGCTCATAACCCTACTGCGTAACAGAAAGGTCTCCTGGAGCGTGTCTTCAATTTTACCTAATAAAATAGGACGTAGCGCCTTGTTAAGCCACCCTTTGGCGCTTGCTAGTAAATTAATGAGCTCACTGCAACACTACACCGTACAAACCCTTATACCATCTCCTAGCCACCCTAAGGCCCACCACCTCTCTACACCACTGCCAGTCTACCCGCTTTGCGCTCTGCTCGGTCTACTCTCGAAACCAGCATTAAATCATACATCAGCGAACGATGCGGCCAGGGGTAACGGGAAGGGGTTGAGCTAAAGTAAAACCGGGAAATCCAGAACGAGTGGAGGTGTCGCATGTACTAATAATCAACTAGAATATGAAATTCTGCGTGGTTTATGGTTATGGCAGAAGATATGTTGCAAGAATTATTGCAAAATTTAACTGCTTCTAAAAGATGATAATATTTGATGAACTGATTTATAAACTAAGTTGAGAGTGTCTATGAGTTTGTGTATCGTGTAGAGATGTATACAAGATAAAAGGCAAAAGTATTGATTTCTCTTTTTAATTTCTGTTTTTAAATTGGATTTAATATTATTTTTCAAAACCATAACAGACACATAGCACTCACACATGCAGCATTTTAAATTAATAAAATGTTGATACATATAAAAAACAAAATAAATATAACAAAATAAATTTTTTTTAGAATAACGGGGTTTTATCGCAAACTTTTATTAATTACAAACTTACTCCAACTTATATACTGACAAAACTTAACTTATACAAGGAAATAATTAAATTTTATATGTTTTTATATTTATTTTTATTTTACATATATATATTCATTGAATATGTGTTGCTAATATATGTCATACTTTTTGCAAATTTGTTTCGTGAATTCAAGTAGATAAGATTTTTTTACACATAATATATACAGAAGGGAAGCAGTACGCGTTATCCCGAAGATGGCCCAAGTGCGGTCAACTCGTGTAATCCTCTTTAAAACCGACAAGAATTAACTTTAGCACATCGCAAATTCGCACCGCATTTCACGGCTCTTATGAATTTAAGCGCCCGCCGTAGTCCCGGGAGGTGCAAAGGACGCTGGGGAAGGGTTCATGTGTGGTTACGGAAGAGAAATCCGCAGAGGAGAAAGGCGGAAGTAATGAAAATGCTGGAGTACCTGCGAAGTAGACAGAAAGGAGAAAGTAAAGAGAAATGACATTAAATTAGAAATGAAAGCAAAACAAGAATAAGATGAGGAAGCGAATAAAGGAAATGGCAATAACTAAAGAGTAAATGTATCGCCAACTAATATAGTTTATGAAGAAGAAAAGCTTACGCATTATCAAACATATGAAAAATAATGTATCTTATTGTGAATATAAACGGAATAGATTCCTTAATTTCCGTGCAGTTACGCAGGATACAAAGCCAAGAAATTGTTTAAAGGTAGAAAGTGTAAATGTTTTATTAAGGCTAATTAATTAAATGAGTAACGCTTTGAGAGAAAGAAGTAAATGTTGACGGCGTGGCAAATAAGCGAGTGAAATGCACAAAGATCTCTAGATGTCGTGGAGCCGACAAAAGGAGGTACTGATGGTATAATATGGTGTCGTGGCTCTTAGTTTACGAGAATGCCGCAAAGCCGGTTTGTCTTCTCTTCCAACGCCGCGAGCTAGTCGTCCAACTTTGTTAACTCACAATCAGTCATTTTTCATACCGCGAATGAGAGAGCCGATTTTGTTACCAAAATGCACCGGCCAAAAGTAATCAATTACTTTCTGTTAACGATCGGAACATGCCTGTGATTTGTGCGCCCATATAGCCGTCATCGTGAAAACCGCACATGCACATATACCCGCCGTATACATGGACATGCGTGTGCAAATGATTTCACGTGATTAAATTCCGACCACGAATCTTGCGGCTTTGGTACAGATGCAAATAACTTAATGCATAATCGAAAACCGGTTAATGCATTGTAAGGCTTTGGTCTACCAACAATCTAGCCTCGTAAAACTCGCAACATGTCATCGCATACTAAATTTAGGCCGCTTTTGTGACTCGCATGTGACCCGACAGTATTCATCGAGATTATTATACGTCATGTACATAGTATGCCGTGGGTGCTTATTAATGTCGTTCCTGCATCATCGATCAGGCGTACTGGCAGCGTGGAAGAAAATTGGCGCACTGCGTGGTTACGAAACTTTAAATAAAGCATCGTGGAAATTCACGAGACGCTATTTTTAAGTCTTTAAGTTATTCTACGATTAATTTTATCCTATGCTCATAGGGGCATATGAATGATAAAGAGTTACTGATCAGTGCTATTTAATTAGGATACTATTATCTTGATTTATACACGTTAAACATGTATGAATTAATGAGCCATGCGTTTACATAATTCTATCTTATGGTAATCTATTTTAATGAATAATATCCGATTTGAGTTCGAATGTTACTGTTTCTAAAGTCGTATATTTGATAACATTAATTAACAAATAAATCGATCATAGCTATCATAGCTGTTGGCCAGGTCATAATAACCATGGCAAAATTATTGAAACGGTTTCTGCTCAGAATTCAGAATAGTACTGTGTTTGAATATAGCTTACAGAGCTTTCGGCTGACACAGTGAGAGAGATACAATTTTTTGATAAAATTCTTATTTAAAATATTCTTCTTGCATTTTTTTCAGTTCAAAATGTTTAGATTTTATCACAACACTGAAGCTTAAATAGAATAACGAAAATAACTGTTGCTGATTCTTCACTATTTTTTTCCTTATCATGTTACAAATTTTGATATTTCTTGTTAAAAGAAAATAGTGCTCTCACGATAAACATATTAACGTTTTATCTACATGATCATGATAAACGTTGGTAATCACAGGAAGTTCCCCACGATTGATTTCCGCGTACGAATCACCGTTTACTGCAATTTTCCTGCTATGCCAGAGCAACGTGACACGGCGCCGCGCACGCGTTTACATCGAATTTAATTAATCCGTAGATGATCGCACACAGTAATTCGCCACGTACATCGAACCAGCCCCATTCTCCATCAGCTTTTCCATTCCATTCTCCGCTAGACCCAACCGTAGTCGCTTCGCGGGCTACGCCGGCATGCGCACCGAATGCGGTTGTGCCTGCCTATCTCGGTTGACAATCTATCAATTAATTAACGAAAATTACGCTCTTGCTAAATTAATACCGGGACCGTTTCTACGTGTGCTGGCGCGGCAATACGCCGTGCCGGCGCCGCGACGCGCCGATTGCGATGCTCGTGCGCTGCTGCGGCCGCAACGGGCGACAAGCGTCGGCGGTGCAGCCTCGCCGCGAATTACCGGATATCTTAATGAGTACCGTAATTAATACGGACACAGATTGGGGGAACGTTCGAGGGTGCGGGGTTAGATAGCGCTTAACCAGAACGTACGGGCTTTGTCACGGACGTGTACAAGATAACCGTATATCTGCTGTGAAATGCAAACCAGCCCGCCGACCATCGTGGACTCCCCTGCTGTGCTATCTGAGAACGGTATTGCGGTACATCGTCACCGTGAAGTATACGAACGGGCGCACAACGGATACGTTTCACGACGTTATTTGCATTAATGATGGGAACGCGAGCTGTGACTGCAGCTTCTAACATTTTGATCCCGCGCCCGGAGAAAAATAAATCAAATTAAGGTGGAAGTTAATTAGTGTCGGAATTAATTAGATTATGAGATACTCGCTTGACATAAAATATGTGATCTGCTGCAGACATGCATTATGCCCTGCACCTCCTAAATCATATTTAAATTGTAGACGCTGCGACTAATTTAGAGAATGTTCAGTAAAATGTGGTATTTATTTATTCAATTGCGCAGAGTAATTTTACTGCATAAATAAAAAATGGAAAGGTGATTGGTGTTTGATGACTATCCTGTATAGAACAAAGTCATTAAACATTCCAATAGCGCTGTGTTCTTCGTGAATCAAAATCCAAGACACTCTGTTCCTTCTCCGACACTTTTTATTTTTGTTCGTAATCACTTTCATTGAAAAGATGCAGAGTTGAAGTGAAGGAAGTTTCACGTAGCCCCTTACACGATGCAATCCTCTCGATCCGCAGCGCCTTCCAACGCTAGGCATCTAATAAATATTAACAAGAACCGCGACGAGATGGTAATCCACGGAAGTTCTTCTTTGTGGATGGACTGCGAAGAAGATGTAAAACGGGGAAAGAGAGTGATGGTGTGAGGCAATGAGTAGTAAGGCAGCAACGGGGACTGAGAAGCTAAGTAACACGATAACGCGACACAGCGAAAGTTTGACAATATTCTTCTTCTTTGATTACCGTTTCTGTAGCTATTGAACTCGTCTCGTATATTTCATAAATTCATTAATATTTTCCCAAACTTAATTTGCGTATCTCGGTTTAATAATTCCGAATCGTAACTATTTATTACAAATATCATAATCAATTTTAAATATCGTGAATCCTGGCGTCTATATTTTTTCACCGTTACACTCTTTCGTAAAGTAACATTTTACTTTATAATTAATTTTAAGTCTAAGATATTGCAACACAAATTGACACAAAAACTTGCTATATTGATATCTCAGTTACGATTGTAGTTGTCGTTTGGTTAACAAATCACTATCGCAAATACAATATACCAATAAAAGTTGTATCTTGTTAATGCGACAGTTTCCGAACTCAATCTCTCGAGACGCTCTTTTTCTTGTTGGCAGGTAGAAAGCGCGGTGCTAATACCGTGTAAGCTTCTTATTTTCCTGCCACCTTTCGAAATACTTCTTCACAACGTCCCTTCCTGGAAATACGATCACGGCCACGAAATCTCTTTACCTTTTTACGACTCCAGCCGCCCATCGCCACCTCATCGCCGGAACGCTCCACGTCCTTTATCTTCCTGCACCTCCTGAATCGGATGTCGCTCACGGAAATGGAATTTCCGAGTAGAGTCGCGCAAAAATTGATTCGTTTAACCCGCTCATTGTGTTCGGCCAGATCTGACAAGCTGCTCGTTGGATGGGCGAAGGGCAGGGAGCCGAAAATCGTGGACCGTGGTTTCGATTCAGAGGGTTGGAGGGCGAAAGGCATGGCCGTGGTGAACAGAGCAGCGCAGGACAGGGCTATTCTAAGGGCTCGAGATTACAAGCCATTGTTTCCGCGGCGCCCTTTGTCTCAAATCTACCCTTCCTCGACCGACACTCACCCCCTTCTCGTCCGACTCGTCCTTCTTTGTGTTTTTAATTCGCAACTTTGTAACCAGTTCGTCTCTCTCTCTTCCTTGCTCTCTTATTCCTTCTTCTCTCTTTGTCTTTGTCACCCTCTCCACCGAAAATTTCATCCCCTTGTCGCCTCTTCCTGCTAGTTTTATTCTGGTAACCCTCGATCCAGCTGCAATATCCTCTTGGCTTTTATCGATGCTTATTTTTCCATCATGATTTGGCCTTCCAATTTTAGCATGCAGTTTTCTTTTCATTTTCGGTTTTAATGCGTTCTCTTCGTCGTGTATACTAAGTATGTTACATATCAATTCACGTTTCGTATATATACGAAGTACAATAATTATATTAATTGATTATCTTTCTCTACGAGAAAGCTTATCTTATTATTCTACGAGTATCTGGAACTGGTAATTATCATGTTTACGGGCGTTGGTGATGTTATCACTTTTGAAGCGGAGACTCACTGAGGCGATTTCACGGGACGCTTTAAAGTACGCAATTATACAACAGCGTGGCTACGAGTTTAGGCAGCCAACAAAATTTTCGTACTTTGCTAAAGAACAACGAAAATCCATTAAAGATAACGAGAGACAGAAAGAGACAAAGTCGAGCAAGAGCAATACAAAGTGAGATCGAAGTACTGCTGTACGAAAGCGGCTCGATGCGCCTCCTCCAAGGATTTGCGAAACGATTCTCCACTACGACTTTGAAATCGTTGTGAGGGGAAGAGTGCGGAAGAGATAGAAGCCACCGTCCCTGCTTGCATCTCCCGACTATCGCCAGCAGTAAAATGACGTCTCTGAAGGAGGAAAGTAGAGTGGATATCCGGCGTGCTCCATGCAATTGGAAACTTTTAGTAAATGTAAACCGTTTCGTGCTCGAATAGATACAATCCGGCGCTAACCCTGTATCCGCTTGGCTCCCTTTAACTTCGCTTCTGCATTTCTCTCTACCCCTCTACCGCTTTACCTTAACCTTCTACATTGGACGACGCGCAAGCAAAACGAGTGCGACATCGTCAGGTGCACAAATGTACACGTTGTACGTGGGTGAAGGCGTGTGCGTTCGCCTATCGGTGCATTCTCCGCGTCGACGTGCAAAGGAGTGGCGAACACAGGATCGAACTGTGAAGAGTGGGGCTGAGAAATTCGCGAGGAGGTGGAGAGGAGGCGAAAACGGGAAGCTGCGAGGGGCAAATCGTGAGGAGCAAGGGGTACGCGGGAGTTGCTTTCGCAGTACGATTCGCCCCCGCCACGTTCGCCCGATTAAAACGGACTCTAAAATCCCATTCCTCCCCTTTACCGTCCTGTAGTGCACTGTGGCTATTCCGTTTTATTGTTCGGGATACCATATGCATAGCAATAACTATGCCCACCCCTGCCGGTACTAACCTGCTTCTGCCATTCCGCCACCTTTCGAGCCGTTTCCCTCTTACCGAGGCGGGTGGTCGAGTGTTCGGCCGTTGCTGACTCTATCAAAGCGTCCGATCCCTCCATGTTTCTCCGCGGTTTCAGCTGATTTCTTGGGTATCCGTTGAAGCGAGCAATTCGCAATGGAGAATCTTCCGGAAAAATGGAGGTGGTTAGCAGGCGTGTTTCATTTACGATACTATTTTACATTTCTAATCGATAGCAAAAAAATTATCAGTGCAATAAAGTATAAAGAGTCAAATGAAAAAATTAGCTTTAAAAAGTATATTCTGAACAAGAGGCTCTGGAAATGTTACGTTAAAAAAATGCGGAGTATGATACGGATGATGCTACATTTCATGAAAATGAGATATACGAAAAATATTATAAGTTTTTAAACAAAATAAAACCAGTTATTTTTATAGATTTTATTTTTTCTAAAAAGATATTTGTTTTTTTTTATTTTAAACTATATCTTTTTGATCTTTTTCTTTTTCTTTTCAACATCTCTCAAAGATGTACTATTTATTTTTAGTAGTAGATACAGGGATGTTTCTTCTTTACAACTATTTACTCTCAGTATATCTTCAACTTGAGATATCTTTTTTGTTAATAAACTTTACACTTTGATGTAAAATCCGAGAAGTGTATTTCTCTTTAGCCGCATGGTTAGTGGGTTACGAAAAGTTTTAAAGGAATGCGCGCGATTACAAATTTTCTTTTAAATCTTCGACCTTCTTACCTAGGGGCAGTAGTCGACCATTTGACCATTGCTGACTCTATCAAAGCTTGCTGCTGACTTTATCGGAGCTTCCTCAGTTTCACACAGTTTCAACTGATTCCTCTGAAACTTCTCTAGAGCCAAGTAATCATTCGCCGACCTACACGGAGTTCTTTGCTTTAGATATTCGTGTTCGAGAAATATAACACTAATATGTATTAAGCAAGCATTCAACTAATTTTCTAGATTGTTTACAGAAATTAAAGTAAGGATTTTTAAAGACATAAAACATATTCTGATAAATAAAAGACTTAAAATTGTAAAATATACAAATATTTTTTTTCTAATAAATTTACATTTTTGGTTTCAATGGGGCCAAATAATCTTTGAAAAGTTATAAAACATAAAAATATGTTTAATATTTAGTTTTTGTTAATTTATTTTAACTTATTAGTTAGTTTTAAATTAGAATTGAATAAATATATATTGTCAACAAAAATAAGTAACACGCAATATATGTTAAATTAATTCGTAGGACTGTATGAAATGCTCGTCAAATTAACGTAACAAAATCGGTGCAACCGCTTATCGCTTGTGTGTTACCAGTGAACAAGGTACGCATTGATAAACAGAAACATCCGCGGCAACACGTTGGTACCTTACAGTACCGACCACCCACCGAGAAGGACGAAGGCACAAGACACAAAGCGATTAAGACTGGGCGGTGGGTGGCCGGAAGTCTGCGTGCGTGCAAACGCAGCATACTAGGTCACAATGACGTTAAAGGGTTATCTGATAGCCTAACCGTAAGGCGTTTCAACGAGAAAGGGTGAGGGGTGCAGGACGTGCTGCTGCATCGTATTGGCATACCAATGGTTACAGAAGGGTCTGTGAACACGTGTAGCCGAGTTGTATGCTACTAGCTGTCTGACAGTTTGGCATGTTGCCTTCCACCACCAACGGCACCGTATCATCGTCATTGTCGTCGTGTCGGCGGCACCGACAAGTGCGCATGCATGTGCGTGCACACTGCACACACGCTTAATGTCGCCTGGTAAATCGGTCAAATCGTGGCACACGCTCGTATAGGTCTCCGATTTTACTGCAACGCGTCAAAAATACGCGCTAGGCTGGCCAATCGTCTCGCGCAGCGCGTTTTTGGATTTGATTGAATTTTCAATACTCGCGGATGTGATGTATGGGAATTAGGAATTTGCCGGAGCGATTGTTGGGAGATGTTTTGGCGCTATCTGCTGAACGAACGGTCGTTATCAGCGAGCTTTCCGCGGGGACGAGCTTTTCGGTATATCGCACACACAAATTTGACTCCCAGAACAAAGTTTATTTTACAAAACTCGCGCTGCAAAATATTTTCAAAGAATATTAATTTTGAATAGTATTATATATATTACAATAAAACTTCAAATTTTAAATAATTGTTTAGAAATGTTATATGATGTGACTCGTGTGTATGTGTATTTTGCGTAATCAACGAATGTTCTTGAAATTGCGATGAATTACTTTGTGCCTGTTGAGTAATGTAATACGCTTTTTGTCTTTATTTCCCCACATGTCTTTATGACCACATAGGATATTAAATGTCTTTTTAAAAATCCAATATTTACACTGGAGCAATACCGTGTGTAAGGCTGAGATCGAACGATCCGGCTTCAACATCCTCGCACGTGACATCAACCATAAACGGTCGTCCTGAGAACGGCTCGATGGCTTTCCGGATTCAAACGTCGTGATAGTGTTCTTGCTGGATTCCTATGGGAAAATTATCCTCCGTGTCGTTTCACCTCGATATTGCAAACCGCATGATATCTCCATAGCAGGGATCGCCAGGACGATTTCGCCTATTTGCAATAACAGTTCGCCTTTCGCAGCATGAAAGCACGATATGTCGTTGGTGTAGTGTGAGCAGGAGTTGGAAAAGGGGAAGAGATGGGGGGGTTGGAAAGCGGATTCAGTTTCGAAACGTGCTTCGCGCCCGGGATAACCTTTATTTTACGAAGGTCGTAGGAATGCAAATTAAAGCGACGTATATGCCGAGGGTGAGCGAACCGATACTATGTAAGCCTCTACCGAAGCAACGGTATCAGGCGAGATAGAACAAGCTGGGACACACTAGAGCTATCTTGATAAACAGAAAATTTTATTAAGTTTACATTGTCTTTTAAAATTTCGGATGAGGTTATCAGATAAACCTGTTTTAGGAATATGATGATCAAAAAATAATCATTAATTTTAATCTCGAATTCTGTTGCACGTTTAATCTTTAAAATTCTACATTTAACGTGCAAACGTAACTTCTATTTACGGTTTATCGCGCAGGAAGGCGCGGATGCATCGTTAGTTATAATCAAATGACAATAGTAACGTATTCTGAAAAAGAGGAGAGTACGATTTGTAAACTAAAACTCTATTCAACGCGTGTCGGCAATCACAATTACCGTAGCAAAAAGCGTTCCAGTTACGAAGGCACCGTCGGGGTGCCATATTTTCCATCGAAGCGGAAATAAGCTGATTAAAGCATATATTTTTGTTAGAGTACAATTTGCACGGTAACGGAGGAAATAAAGAATGCAAAAAGGGATGGTATACGCAGTCATGCTGGTAGAAGTAAAAACGAGGGTGGACGAAAGGCGAGTAAGGGAGAGGAGTAAATCCAACGTAGCGTGGCAGTACTGGCGCGCTAGGAAGTACATGGGCCGTGGTGGTCAACGTACCATAACATTATATCTATCCCATATACTGTATATCTACTATTTCTTTTGGACATGTGTGCCGAACCACCCTTCGCTAACGCCACCACCACAAAGTATCGTGTCTGAGTTAGCTCTATTTTATTTTTCTCTCTCGCAATAATTTCATATGTGGAATCATTTTCTTGAATCTTTTTAGTTTGGGAAAAATTTCTTTTAGTTTGCAAAAAATGCTTTTTCTCTACCATGGAATTATATATTATTTTACATAAAAAGAATAATATTTGATGTTATTATGGACTTAATTATGGACTAATTAGCTCAGTTACGGAATTTCATTTATTTCAAGATAATCAATATGCAATCAGCGGAAACGTATCGGGTTGCAGTCAATATTACGGTTTCTATTTTCTACTTTACACGGTTCATGAAACTTATAGAATTACCGTATAAACGCATTTTTATTTATTCTTAGGATATTTCAAATATTGCCTTATAAAAAAGATTTCGTGTGATGAATAAATAAGAAGCTTTTATCACCTCAAAGTAAAATATTTTTTCAGTAGACTTTGGGAGATTTAGTACATAAGAAACGAGACAAAGCACCGATTCCTGCAGAAGCGACAGGTTCGGCGTAGTAGAGGTGTAGAACGGAGAACGCGAGAGCTTATCAAGAGCTTTAAGTTTGAAGCAGAAACGTTGGTATAGGGAAGCGCGGTCGCCAACTTAATCCTGTATTGTAAACTAGGCAGTATGCAAAGACAAGTTTTCTACCTCGCGCCGCTCTCTTACTATACTTGTTATTCTCTTGCAAGCCATTTTGCTCTTGTTGTCTCACTCTTCTATGAGAGTGAAAGGTATCAGAGACTAATCTGCCCTTGGAGAATTCTTGAATCACGAAACAAAAGGTTCCGTTTTCGTATTCCTCCATCGATCACTCTTCTCTTGTCTCCTAATTAAATTATTTATGCAATCAATGAGAAATTGTCTTCCGTCGTCGGCCATCACGCATACAAAATTAGAGATGGTAAGAATTTTAATTCGTTGCTCAAGATAAATAATAAATAAAATGGCTGGGAAATTTTTTGAATAAACATTATTAATATTATTATTTTTGGTTACAAATCTGAGTACTATTTTTTATTTAAATATATCCGCATATATATATATATATATATATATATATAAATATTTTTTACTTAAATTTATTATTCTCTTCAGATTAAGCTACGCAAAATTAATTTTAGGAACAAAAATGTTTTATTGCGTTTTAATTATCTGGTTTAATTAGCTAAACTTGTGAACTTTTCATAGATAACACACAAGTTTTAACGTTCCCAACAGCATAATCCGCCGTCCACAGTACAACGTTATCCGCACATGGCATTTTGAGCGTACTATGGCATCTATCTCAGTGAAGGCTCATATCAGCTACGTGTTCGGATATGAATTATATCTCAAACTTTCAGTCGTGTGACATGCACGTAAAATGCATAACTCATATGCACACAGTGCACCTATCGCGCTTTTAATCCCTGTTCGTCATCCAGCGCAATCTCGGGTAAATAGACCATCTTGTAACTCACCTGTAGTACGTTAAGCGTACGCCTGTTGGATTTCTTGCTTATCGCGCAATAAATGTATACAACTTGAAAAAGGTAGCTTACCTATACGATGCGGCCAACGATGGAAAAAGAAGAATACTGGCCCAGTGGCTGCCGCCCGCGCTTTCATACATTTATTTATGAAGCGCTATGAATAAATGGATGGTAGCCTTTCTCTCGCACTCGGTGTTTCAGAAGGCTGATATCGTGTTGTTACTACCGTAGACGTACCGAATATAATGGTTGTTCGGGGAGTATCTTGTCAAATCCATTACCTCACCTCTTGACGTTCACTTTTTGCGACAGGTTTACGTACATTTGAAGGCGCGTATGCTAATGCTAGGTGGCAAGGTAGAAGTTAAAAAGAGCGTGTTTTCTCGCTCTTTTCTCGCGTTTCCACAGAAAAGGATATATTTAAAACAACTTTGCGTTTTCAAGCCGTAATGATTCTAAAAACCTCCGAGATTCCGCGGTGTAATTGCCTGTAGAATACACGTAATTCTAAAGTCATGAAAAGTGTAAATATATACATTTTGTTACACACACACACACACACACATACCATGAAATGCTTGGTATTTAAATGACTATATGAGTAGCCACAATATTTTAATATGATAATTACAGTTCTTCGGCGCAGTCGTTTTCAAAATGTTGACATTTCTTTTCCATAACAAATTAAATTCCACACGGTTTAATTTAATTTAATTGAAAGAAAAAAAATTTAATTAATTTTTATTTCTGGTGGGATTGTAGACATTAATAACGTTAAAAAGGTGTAATTTCCATTTACCAGCGACTTATTGAATAAACCAGCGCAAAATGTAGCGACATAAGAGTGCGCGCCGAAGTATTCTGGATGACAGGATCGACCGAAGCTCGTCGAACGGGAATATTCCGCCGTCTCTTTTCCGGCTGGTCTCACCTGAAAACACAGCTCCGCTCCCTGCACGCTTTTAATTTGCATCGGAAAAGACGGCGAGTTCAACGTTTAGACCGAAAGAACGGGGACCGGCGGAGCAAAGTCGAATCATGAAGAACGGTGCGCCAGAGGGAAGCGCATGTAATTAACGAGTATTCTCAATAAGATGGGGGGTGGTCGAGCAGGGAGGAGAAGGGCGCGACGAAGAGCAGACTCGAGGGAAAAAGGCTCAAAGCCTCGAACGCCCAGGGCGCGTTCACCTGTTAAATAAAATACATTTAAATTCTAGCGGCACGTTCTGGCACGTGGGAGCTATTGACCTCCCTCTTTCGCTCGCCGTCATCTTCGTTCGTGCTCTCTTCCACCGCCACGTTTTACCGTAACATGAAACAGCTCAATGCGCATAGCTCGCGTACGGTCGGAGACTACCCTCTGTCTCCGGATCTTCTTTATATTCTCAACCTATCTTTATCATGCGCGTATTTCGCGCTTCGCGTTCTTTCCTTCGCGGCTCTCTACGGTAGCGATGATGCGATTATGAATGTGCAGCAACGACTTGGAACTCATTGAATTCTGTTCCGAAGAATCCACCGCTCGATGCTTGGTGACCGTCTGTTAAACGGTTTTATACTTATGCCGAGCAGAGTACAAATTCACCGTATTATGACTGTATTTTTCTGCACCTGTTACAGAAAAGTTACTTATTCTTTCGGTGAGTTATATTTGTTTCATGAAAATGTAGTTGTGCTATTTCATGCAAACGCTGTTTCCGCATGCATTCTTGTTTCGTGTTCTCGATTTAAAGAGAACGTGCATATGCTTTGTTATAACGTAACAAATATTTTATATAATCTATTGATTTATAAATTAATATATAATCAGCGCTTTTCTTCTTAAAATAGTTAATAATAAATTTAATAGTTTCTATAATATTACGCCACTTATTTATATCTTATCTAGTATACATTAATGTGTGAATAAAATGAAAAAATAATCAATTGAATCAACGATATGTGCGTACAAGAAATCGATATCAGCGTGTGACGGAATCGATGAAGAGGACACATCCAGTCTAGTCAATCGGCATTGCATTCACGTAACACCTTCGGTACTACCATCATATTGCATCCACGTTCCCCTCTGTTCTCTGGCCATTCTATTTTCTTTCGTTTCATTTTATTTATCTTCATTCCTACCATACGCGGCTCCATTTACGATGGACCACGGCGTCGACAGCGACGTCATCGTGTAGTCGTCCTCGCCGTTCCATTCCGTTGCGTTTGGTTCTGCTCGTCGTACTTCTACTCATCCCGCGTCGTCGCCCGGAAAATAGATATTATTATACCGGATGTGCCCCCTACGTCCTATGTGTAACTCCAATAAATATCGAACGAACGGCCCTGAGGCCATACCCAGACAGGCGACCATCCTTTTATGTATGATGGCGAATGGCTTATACGTATTTTGAAGGTATAGTTTCTCACAGACATGTGTTGCAATGATGTGTATTACGAAAAATTATATGTACAATGTATTATATTTTTATAACGATTCTAATACACACACACTACTTTTTTACTACTATTTACTATTATTTATATCATAATATATTTACTACAATTGCTTAAATTATAATTTCTAAAATATTAATAAGTAAACTGTGTATATTAACAGCGTACTTCTTTTTTTATAAATATATGAGAATGTAAGTTTTTCGATATTCGTATATTCTCATATACATATATATATATATATATATATATATATAATAAAAACATATGTCCAATTTCAATCAGCCAGCCATGGACGATAAAAGCCTTTGATAGCCAAAAGCACAATATATGTGAACGGAATTTTATTTTCGGAGAAAAATGATGTTCGTAGATTCAACAAGCATAATAAACCGGAGGCGTATCATAAATAACAATGGACATCGAGAAGATAAAGAAAAATATCAGTTATATCAATCAAAATGCATCAAAATATTATTTTTTTAGTAATTAAGTAATATAATAAATAAAATATATAAATTATATTAAGCAAAGTAATAAAAGTTATATAAGACTCATTGTTCTTTGTTATTCCTTACTATTTATTTTGTACTATTTTATTATCCCTTAATATTCAATTTTAATATAATTTCAATATTTCTGTTTATTAAATTTTAATGGATTAAGTCTCTAGAGCATTAAAATGTTATAATATTTTCTTAGCATTTTTAAAATATTTACTTATTGTATCTTTATTAGTATAATTTTTTGTTGGTTTTCCAACCACAGAACCATTCATATTTTTTGAGAGAACAACAGCCTACTATTTTTTCTTGCCCCTTCAGATCTGTGTTATGCTTCGCCAGACAAATTGCTGGGAAAAATTGTGGCCGTGCACATAGCAACCGCGACTACTGCGCAGACAGAGAAAAGAGAAACACGCAAAATGATAAATTTTATAGAATGAAGATTTTTCTTTATAATATTTGTGTTCTTTAATAACCGGATTTGTTAGAAATGCTAAAATTTAGAATAACATGTGAATATTGATTATTATCCAAAAAGATTAACACTACCTAGTTAAAATAAGCAAATATAGATATAAAATTTGGATCGAGTATTGATAATAAACATATATTTAGTAACATTACTTTAAAAAAATTTTTTTTATTTAATACTTATTTATATAATATGATACATTTGTATATTAAATAATAAAAACATTTAACATAATCATATGCTTTTATATAAAATATTGAAATTTTGGTAAAATTTCTATTAAAAATTGAAGATTGACGATTTGAAATATAATCTTCATCTTTAAAGTTTGATTAAAGCCAATAAGCTTGTAAAATTAGCAAATTCAAAGATTCATTCGTCAAGTGTATTTATATCTGCGGATAAATTTTACCAACCCGGTTAAATTTGTCTTACTAAATGTAGTATCATGTTTAATTTAATGGGATGATGAGATTCAAAATAAAATATTTAAAACAATTTTATTAAGTAGTTAAATTATAGTATACAGATTTGTAGTTTCAGTAAAATTTATATTTTACGTACTTTTGCTTGGTTTACTAGAAATTTCAAAAATAGTTTGAGAAGGTTCTACTTTAAGAAAATATTATAAAATGCAACAAAAGTTGCTTGCAGAGAAAAGTATATGCAAATATTATATTTATAAAAATTTATTAAAATAAATGTAATGAGATTAGTTTAGATTTGACTTAGTAGAAGTTTATATATAGCTACTTTATAAACGTCAATTACGCGTCTTATGACGGGTTCTCTGCTGCTTTTAGGTATTTCGTATTCATGAGGATCAACGTGGATTATATGTCACATGGACATCAACTTTAGCCTAATATACCTGTCTCTCAAAAGACGTAAACGAAACTATTTGAAAAGTTATTAAATTATTTTGTTTCCGATTCTACAGCTTACCTAAAAAGTCAAATATATTTTATTGAAAAAATAAAATTATTTACATATTAAGATATACATATGTACTTGGAAAAACACTTTTAAACAACATAGATTTTCATATTCTACGCTTTTAAATTGTATTATACGAATTGACACCCCAGGCTTTCTCATCGAACTAAGTTTCATTGTTGGTGACGTATGCTTCCCCGTTTAGGGGACAAGTTTCAGAGATGGCTTCCTCGAGAGCCAACGGCACGAAACTCCCGCGGCGCAAAGTCTGGCTCCGAGTTAGATTAAGCCGTGGCCAGTAAGCCACCTTCAGAAATTGCTCGTTGCCCTTCGGATTTCATTAGCGTTTCGAGCGAATCTCATATTCCGCAAAGTGCTTTTCGGGAAATTTGCGGTTCCAGTTCTACGTCGCGAAAGAGAATAATAACTTTCTAATCTGCGGAATTTATTTCAAAAGAAACAGTAATACCAGGTATGACGTTACACGTATGACATTACGTGTATTAAAAAATATGATTCTTTTTTTAATTGATGTAGTAATCAGTAAGCTAATGTACTAAACATATATACACACACACATATACACATATATATATACATATATATAATTATTCTATATACATATTGCGTTCAAAACTTGTATTACATTATGAGATTATAAATAAGCTGTTTATAGCACACAAAATAGTTATGATAATTAATTTAATTCAAATAGCAAAAATATTCTCTGATTTAAAATATTAGATAAATAAAGGCAAAAATAGTGCAATAACTGAACAAAATGTCTAACTTCATACAAAATTCCATTAAAAAATTAAACTAAAGCACGTGCATTAATATACCGCCTGTAGTTTCTTATTGTATAATCGGGAAATTGCTAGTTAAATGCGGATCAGTCCTCCGTACATTTACCAAACGCCCGGTTGCTAATAGTATCTAGAACATTTGCACCGCCTATTGAATGTAAACACGCGAAGCGTCAAACGACTAAAGACCTTTGATGTTCAATCGCTAGCAGAGCATGAACGCCCTTGAACTATCCCCTTGAATCCCACGTGAATTTCGCCCTTTAGAATTCGTTCATTGGTAGAATGCGTTGCTAGTAATGAAATTTCAACTTGTTCAGAATTTGTGTGATTCCGCAAAGCGATCGAGTAATTTCATGAAAAAAATATCTTTATATGTATATAACAATGAATGTGTATATTTAAATATAGCGTAAAAATCAATTTTACTCAAAAAAACCTCATGGAAACATGTATGTACGTATGAAGTAAGTTATTAATTAAGTTACAGTTATACAATAAAAAAAGTAATCTTATTTATAAAATACAAATTCCTAAATCGTTAATTTTACCTTCTAATTCTGGAATAAATTTTACCAGAAAATCCAATTATCGAGAGTTCGGAAATTGTGGAAGCGGAAATATATAATAAAATTAGCTGCTTCGCCGGTGCCTCTGCTCTTCATCCATCTCGACAACTCGATTCGATCTGTAAAACATCTATTTACGATTACACAGTTACCAATATACTTTCATTCAAAATTAACGTAGGATGTTAATGTACTTAGCATTAAAATTATATGTTAAATCTATACTTAGTGAAAATTGCCGAAGAAATTGTTTTAATAAAAATTTGTTTCAATAATTAATAATATAATATAATTAAAATTAAGATTAAATTTATAATATATATTAATAATATATATAAAAGTTTAATAAATACTTTTGTCTCTAATCAAATATTTTTATTTAATGAAAATATCGCTCGTTATTTTCTAAGATGATGCTAAGATAAAACCTTAAGACAACATTGAATTATGAAGGCAACGCGAAATCTAACAGTTTGATTTATCTATATTTGCACATATCGACGCCGTCTGGATTCAACTGTTTACATCGAGCTAGTAATACCGTTTGCACCCCAGTCTTGTCTTTTCGGCTCGCGTGTAAGGATCACGGAAACGATACTAGGATTAACGTTGCGAATTGCATTGAAACTCGTTTACGATCACGTGGCTCTACCTCTTCCATTTTGCGGGGATGAACATCCTGTTTCGTGGAAGACTGGATGGCCGGAGGGCTGCAGCGGCGGCGACAGCAGAGAATTACCGTTGTCGGTAAATGGATTAGCCGGACAGATATTACGAGCGCAGGGGCTCTTTGATGAGCGCCAGTTCGTTTATCGTTAATTTACAATGGTACCTACTCTCCCTCCCTCCCCCTTCTCCCACTCAACGCTACCCTCTTTCCACCCACTTCCCATATCACCCCGCGATACCACCCCGACATACGAGTATCCACCCATTCCACTTAACCCCTCTGCTCCACCCTTTCCGCCGAATCCCGGCACGACCGAAAATCCCACCCCCTTCCGTCGGCTCGGCCACCAATTATTGCATTGGTAATCGATTGGATTATCAAAGTTTTGATAACGCATCGAGCTCTGCCGCCTCCGCGCCCCTGCGCGCGCGCTCTCAACCCTTCGCGTCCTATCCTCTCGTTACCATTTCACTGTGTTCCGTGCCATGGCAAATTATTTGCTCCGACGAAGCATGAATTCCAACCGTAATTACATTTCGCCTGATATTCAATTAGAACTACCGGTTCGTTCGGCGTGCCTATGAGGAAAAAGGGGAACAGAAGAGTGCGATTGAACGCGGACGAAGAAGCTTGTATATCGCGATGCGCTGGCACCTTGACTTATCTTCCTGCGAATACGATTATGAACCGAGATATTCAAACGATACTCTCGAGAAATAAATATATATAAGTTATAAACTATTTAAAACACAAGCGAATTTAATGGTTGAGTCACGTTTATGTATCGTGAAGGAAACCTAAAAGGACATTTCTTAAAATTAGCGAAAAGCTATTGTTTCATTTTGGAATAAAAATTTTACAATTGTATCATATCATTGCGCATACAAATTCTATTTGAATGTAGCACATAAACAAGTGTCCCTATTCTTTACGTTGTTTCGCGAATCTGTTGGCCATTCGAGAATAACGCAGCTCGTGATTGCTGTAGCTACCGAACATTCGCCCGTTGCACCGCCATTCTCGCGAGAAGTTAATCTCTTTCATTCACGATCGCAGCGTGTCGTACGGGCTACGGCTATAAATCCTATATCCAGGACGACGGGCATCTGGTTCTCCGACCGTTTTTCACCAGACGCAGTGCCGTACATATATACACGTTTCTCGTGGACAGATTACTGTAGCTCTCATGGTAGTCACACGCCGGAGGCTCCCAAGGGAGTTTAATTTGCAGTAATGGGCGCATCCTAGCACAAGCGAAAGATTAAAAGCACCCACCGCTTGCAGCACCACCGCCGCTTCCATTCCCGCTCTCGATCTCACCATCTTCTCGACTCGCCGACCAAATGGCTGTTCGCCCCGCGCTCGTCAGAAAGGAACCAGTTCAGATACCATTTAGCGCCTTCCACCCTTTACTTCTCTGCGCTTTTCCTGGCTGGCTCGCGAACCAGCGAGTTTCGCAGTCTCGTTGCTCGGCTGATTAAATGCGAAATTCCGCTCAGTTCTTTCGCGTTCGTCAATTCGGGCTCCAACCCGCTGGCGCCCTCGCGTTCCTCATCCTTGGCGTCCTTCTCTTCCGCTCTTCTTATTCTACCGACGAACGAGTTGTTTCCACCTTCGCCCCATCCCGCTGTCCCGCATCGCGCACATCTCCGTATAGCTACCCCTTTTCTTGGTCGTGTTCGGTGCCCATGAAAGTACATAGCTACAGACGTGGATATTGCCTTGCGTTACCGGGCTGAAAGGCGTGCGGATATTTGTTTAACGCTAATTGGAAAATGCTTCGACCTCCTTCCAGCATTCTCCGCTCCTTTTCTCTCACGTCTGGCTGTCGGAGCGCGTTAACGAGCCGGCTGAAAGTAGTCCACCGGTACACGAGTATAGCATGTACACGAATCGCCTTCTAAGGCTTTTCTTTTCTCCACTGTCGCCTTGCTCGTGTTGGGCTCGTTTTCTTTTTACTTTTTTTCGTTGCGTTTTCCCGGTCGTCGAGTCTGCCAGAACCCGTTGCTCTTCCTTTTAGCTGAGATGCGTAGAAACATTGACGCGAAACACGTCTTCGCTTGGTCTTCGAAACAATCCTTCAGCATTATAAAGCCTTTTTCTAGAATAGTATTCGAAATAAACTGTAATCGAGCATTGTTATCTCCGACAACTGACGAGAATTGTAAAAAGTAGCGAGTTTGTTCGAAAGTGTTTTGAGATAAATATTATATATTTCAAGATGTTTCCTTACGGGAAACAATACTATTTACAAACGCGCGCCAGATTCTTTTAAAATATATCTAAATACGTTATTCTTAGTTACATTCTCATGTGAATACAGTATATTATTAACTATGAATCTACGACTATGAATCTTTTATTTAATTGAAAATATATCTCGCAGATAAAAGTTTTAAATATATGATTAGGAAATAAAAAAATGCTAAAAGATAGAAGAGTATTATTTATAATATAATTTGTTAATAAGTTTTAAACGTGTTTATTAAATTTAAATTGAAAAAGTATTTTCAACATAATTAATAATTTAAATTCTCTTTTTAGAAACGAGCAAAACTGTCTTATATGCATTAAAGGCAAATTATTCAACTGATTTCTATTTTTTCTGCATCGAGTTGTTGACTGCACCGAATTGTAATCTATCTTTTCCAATCAACGGTCTAATATTTGCTGTGCAAAGATACTGTATCGCAGGCTCGTCTCAATGAAAAGATAGGAAAAGGGAAAAGAAAAAGGGTTCTTTATATACCACAAGCTATGTTTCATGGAGTTCCGTCATGCCGCTGCAAAATGGTGCCCTCACTTCCTGCTTTTGACGTACAATGATTCATCGTTCCCATGCCATTTGTCTCAATGCAGGCTCATTTCCCGACATCTCAAGAGACGCCAATTCCAATTGCGAGATGCATCGAGAGCTCCTGAGGTTTACTTGCAGTTAAGTACGCGTGCGTTTTCTTCTTTCGCTTTTTTTTACGACCATATTGTTTCTTTCTCTTTCTCTCTTTTTCTTTCTTCCTCTTAATAGCTGCATTTTTTTGTTTACGCATTGAATTTCGATCTCAGTAATATGAATGCATGGGGAACTTTTATTACCAATAATAAATATGCGATGTTAAGATTATATGTACATATTTAGAATAATCTATATTACATGGATTATTAATTATAAGTGATGATAAAAATTGCAATAAATCAAACTACACTGTAATACTTGTATCTTTTAAATATTTCATTACAATTTTTTTTCATATCTATTAATATGATGTATAAATAGTTTTTGAGTTCTAATTATCATTTAATAGTGATAGACGAATTTCTAAGTTCTAATTATCAATTAATGGTGGCAGACGACGATCTGTGGAAATTGCATAATTACAAGGCCAAGATTTACAATGTAGAAGAGGAAATTTGAGGAAAGCATGGTTCCGCCTTCTGCCCTCATACGAGGTACAACACGAGACACGCACGCCGTCGAGGGGCGATGCCAATTTGTTGGTGCTTGTCCTCCGGCTGGCTTGACGTAGGCCCGGCTATGGGTGCGCACGAACAACGGGTCCATTTTATCAAATGATTTATTCAGGACATGATCATTAATGGAGGAACATTACTCTCTCGTCAGGAATCAATAGACGCTCGGTCGCGGCACAGCAGGTCGCCAGGGTTGGCAGATCGAGAGAGACGCAGATCGAAAACTAACGAGGAACAGAGTCAACATGATCGCGTGAGAGTATTTGTATGTTTGTATCTGTGAGAGAGCAAAGGAGAGAGAATGTACGATGAATGATAAAGAGAGAGACAGAGGGTCGCTATGCATTCTCACCAATTCCTCCACACATGTGCGTCTTCTTTCCCCTTTCCTACCGTTGCGCACTCTTTCTGTCTACGCTGCGCTGCGACCCACGCCACGCTCCCAGCTCCACTAAATCATGGAAACAAAACCGAAACAAACCAAAATAAATTGCACGGGTAATGTATTCAGGCTGCAAATGATTATTCCAGATCCGTCGGGTTCAGCCTGCCTGCGGCTTTCCGCAAACCGCCGCGCTTGCCATTCCCCGGTCGCAGGGCACCCCAACTACGTCGACGTATCCTGCGCCGCTACGCACTCTCTCACGTGTCCATTCCTGCGTTCAGAACTGTCCCTCCGACCTCCTATTTGATCTCGTCACCCAAAACATAATTAGCCCCACGTCAACCCGTTTGGGAATTCGTTATCGCGAAAATACTTTTGCACCTGAAATTGACATACGTTACTCTCTCTTCATAGAACACAATGTCTGCTGATTTTCAGAATTTCTAACAGAGAGTGCCGTTTTTTTTGCTTAACGAACCAGCGAAAATTTTACTCTTTCGTTATAGATACGCGAAAGCGAAGACTGACTTTAAAATTAAAGACGATGAAGCAAAAGATTTTGAAGATCGAACGAACGTTACAATAATAATTTTTAGATATTTCGTTAATTTCATATGATTAGTATAGAATGCATTACGCTATCGTCTTAAAACAAATTTTATTTGAAAAATAATATCTATAAAAAGATAACCGCGATTTGATTTGACAAAATGTACAATTAATGTGCAATTAAATTAAGTGTTTTTAATTTACTTTATTTTCTCGAGAATCTACACCTTACAAATCACATATGTTTATGTCTCATTCCCTCGAGTAGTGAGTCGCAACCAAATTCTGACAAGCGTCACACCAGATACAACTTGCGTTTTCGTTTCATGCGTTCTTGTACGCTCGACTCGCGAAGCAGCGTCGCACATTCAACGGCGCGTACCGCCTAGCAAAAGCAAGTGACAGCCAGTTCGCCGCAGCGACAAGATTAAGGAGTAGGGTATTTACCTCGACAAGGTGACAGCTTTGGGTACGGAGTCGAAGTAAGGGGTTGGGCGTTGCGTAAAGATTTATGATTGTTACGCTGCAGGCAGTGGGTGGTGGAATGTAATAGGCAGACCACTGCTTCCCTAGAGGCCCAGAGGCGACACAGAGTCCGGCGGACAAGGGTTGGTCGGTGCCTGCGAAGGTTGCCGTAACACGGGTCTAATAGCTCGTTTGATCGGGACACCCGCTTCATGGTGCGGGTCCTTGCTTGCTTTATCGCGTCTCATCTCTCCTTTCGTTCCGCCCTTACTCGTCGCGCTCGTTCGCTGCGAGAAGCATCATCCAACGGTACACTGATGAGACAGGCTTTACGGCTTCTGGAGATATTGTACTTGAATTCAGGGAGTTCCAAGCCTTTTGTTGAAGAGTATAGTACATTGATGCAAATTAGACATCTCGTCTCGCCGTTTTCCTGCAATATTGATATAGAAAATATATTGATACGGAGATGTACGTATTTTTATTCATCAAAGGATAATTATTATAAAAATGGTATTAGTAAATGATTGCAATATATAATATTATAATATACTAATCGGAGAAGCTATTATTTGAAGAAACAAAATATTTCAAGTTTAAAGCTTTTTTCATCATTATGTAATAGGTCTTCAAATAAATTTTTTAAAAATCGTCTATATGCTAAAAATCATCAATTTTCTAATTATAATTATCTCTAAATTTACTATAAAATATTCTTGCATCGATCTTTGCTTTTAATAAAATGTAGAGCGTAAAAATTTAATAATTCCAATATGTATTTAGACATGTGTCCGTATTAATCTTCTTGAGAATATATAAATGAATAAATGTTGTCCACAATTTGAGGTTTACTTTATATAATTACATTAACAATATTAAGCCTGCCAAAATGGTGGATTACTCTTAAATTTATACAATAATTCACCACTGACCTCACCAATTTAATATGTTTCAATAAATACCCAAATCAGATATCACATTAAATTGCTTTTCACTCAAGTCATAATCCTGTTTGCGTATTGTTTGTATTTCAATACAGAAATTAATGCGAATATATTGGTAATTTCGAAATTCAAAAAATACTTTAAAAAATATTAGTAATGCATATATAATATGAGAGCTTTCTTTTTATTCTTCTATAAATTATTTAACACAAATAAGAAGTAAAGCTGGTGTACAAAAAATATCAAGTTACATTTATCACAAAATAAAAAAATAGTACAATCATACAGATAATGATAACTAAAATCAATTCCAGTATGTTGTGCTGAAAGTAACATTTATTTTACCATGACAAAGACTTAAAGCCTATCCTCATTAGGCAAGGACAAATCGAGAAGTATTTATTTCTTTCCCAAAAGTAATATATTATTTTGAAACGTACAAATGTTGAAATGGAGTAACGCCTAATAATGTAAGCTCCAAATAAATGAGTGGCTGATGGTAAGACCCTCATCGCACTGTTGAATGAGAAAGAGATCGGGTGTCGGAGACCGCCGCGCCGGAAAGGAGCACAACTAGGAGTCAAGACAGGAAAACGGGCAAGTCAAAGGAAGGGAGAGAGGAGATGAGCTGCGATGGTTGAGGCATGGGAAATAAGAGGATGGTCCTTAAAAGTTCGGGAAGAGCCGCTCTCTACTGGCAGCAGCCAGAACGAGAGTTGTTATCTAATTTTACTCTCAACGCTTCTTCGATTTATTCGCCAACTTTTCGACGCATTACAATATGCTGCTAACAGAGCTCGGATCGTCTGCCGCCGTCGCGTCGTTCTCTCTTTTCCACTCTCGGTATTCCTTCCTGTCTGCATTCTCCTTCTCTCCCTCGCTTCCGCTTCCTTCATAGCATATACACTTCAGACAACATACACACGTGTCTATATTTTTGTGTCTACACAATCTTGCCAGATACTTTCTCACGATTAGTCACTTCCTCAAATTTTTGAATTATAGCTTTTTTATAGATACTATTGTCGTAGTTATGTTTACAAATAAAATTCTAACAACTATGATTGTACTTTGTATATTTATCATATTATTATATTAACTTTAGCGTTTCTAAATAATTTTGAGAATTAATATTAATTTTTCAAAAATCAATTTTTATTATTTGGAATAGTCTGTAAAGTTGCAGATAATTTAATCACGCATTTTTCATATTTTGTAATTAACAACAAATAACAAAAATTACTAAGTAAATGTACTTTTAATTGTTTAATTTTTAATTTTAATTTAATAATTGAATGATATCTTTCTACGCCATAATATTATTGACTTATTAGCCTGATATAATTTAGAGAAAGAGATATTACACTTTTTTATTATATACACACACATACACACATTAAGCCTCTGATCTTAAACATCATGTTTGATATATCGATTCCCAATTATTTGAAACAAAGAGAACGCGTATGTATTTGTTAGTGGTAATCGGCATACACATATATATACATATACTACTTGAGTTCATTGATCAAAGGATCATTTGTGTGGATCTTTCGTGGTTACCTTTGGAGGACGCGTTCGTAAACTATTTTAATTACAGTTCTGTTGCTATTCTATTCTCTTACAAGTTGATCCGCCAGTTGCACCATACTCTTGCTTTTACCGATCTACCAGTTAGATAATTTCGCGAAAATCTCACGCAATACAAGATGAATGTGTCATAAAACAAAATCGATTGCAAATAATGCGATTATATAAGTCCGGATAACATAAGTAAAATCTGTTAAATTTCATAGAAGTTTTAAAAATAAAAAACAATTAGAAATAAAATTGCACACACGTGATTATTGTATCTCCCCAATTCAATATAAAAATCTGGGAAACACGTATTAATGCTTGGATTAAATTATTATTTAACACGTGTGTGTGTTTCTTTTTAACAAAGATTCATAACATAAAGTCTCAAAAAGGATTTCATGTTTTTAAATGTTTTTAACTGTATTGCTTTTTGAATAGTATTGATCGGTATTACGAGATATCAGATCCAAAATGAACTAAAAAACTCGAAACATATGGTTCTCATATCGATAAAATATATTCATAGGTTTATGATGTAGGCAACCAATTACAATTTTCCAGTTAAATTTTTTGTCGAATTCCAATCCAATTTTTTGTTGAATAGACTGCAAACGTTCGGATCGTTGGAAGAATTAATCCATCATGTCATGTTGAACAATACAATACAGTCATATACTAATTTTTTATATTAATAACAAAACTTAATATTACATTTAAAACAACTTTTATTATATATATGTATATATGAAATGAACAATTTATATTACACTTCTTCACAAATAAATATGTTGACAATTTAAGAAAGTTGCTTTCTATACCAGTTAATTTCTCTACTGTTTCAAAGATTTCCGATACGAAATTGCATTTTCGAAATTGCAATTGCATTAATAAAAGAAATGTAATTTTTTGATATCGTTGGCCCAGCGCAGTCATACCTCGCAATATTGCGCATTGATATTCCAGTTACACAGTCGAAACTCTTTGCCGCGTAAAAGTCGCTGCAGCTACGAAATTGTTTTAAATTGGATCAACCCGATCAGAGAATGCCCATTAATGTAGGTATATTGAACCGACGCGGCCGCGAGCGACGAGAACGTCCGCGCAGCGCTTGAATACCTCCGGCGCGGCGAGCAAGGGCGCGCCGAAATTTTCGGGAAAATTACAACGCGAATTCTTCCACACTCCATGGTTACACGCGTAACGTTCATCGAGTTCACTCCAGCGCGGAGGGCTGTTACACTTGATCAAAGCCGACGTGTACAGTTACGTACATTCGATCCCTCTTCCCCGCGCGTATCCCGACCCGGCGTCTCTGTCATCGTATAGGTGCGCTTCAGTCGCGCTATTTGCATATTACTGGCGTGCGGCGTGCCGGCAACAGGCCATCGAAATACCGTCCCTCTCCATCGGACGCCCTCCCTCTTTGTCTCTCTGTCGTCCCTTGCAAAGGGAGAAACGCGTTCCCGGTATCCCCTCTGACAAAAATTTCAATATGGCACGCCGCGAACCGTACCGCGCGGCTTCGACGTGCGTTATTTTCGAATTCTATCGAATGAAATCGCGGAATTGCATGGTACAAAATACGCTCGAAATATAACCGGGGGTAGTAATGCAACAGTCGGCGATTGTGCCGGGGGAGGCCAGCACAATGCTGTTATGCCGATGTGGAAGCAAGAATTGACAGGTTTACTTTGATTGGAACTGGTGTTTGCTACGGCTTGTACGTTTTATTCGTGTGTAATTTATACGTTCCTTTCTAGACCACTTGAAGTATAACGTAAATTCAACGAAGCCATACAGTAGTTACAACTGTATATGGTCAGACATCCATCTCCTTCCAGCGCGTTTCGTTTTATCTTTCTATATTATTGTCACTATCAGCATTAAATTAATTGTCTAGTATGTAATTTTTACATTCGATAACCGCAAATTTATACCGCAAAAATAAAAATAGTAATTAATTCCTGTATGGTTCTCCATTATAGATGCACCAATTAAGCGGTTAATAGCGATCATTGCAGAACATTTCAATTTATTTGAACGCTTTATCGCGTGACCGTGTTATTAACCAAGCATTATTAACTAAAACAACAAAAGTGCATTATCGACGTGTACAAACATAAATTATGTTAATTAATGCTCGTACTGGTAGCCGTGCAATATATTTTCCAATCGCGGTAACGCAAATGATTGTTCTCGGAAGTTTGTTCACGTAAAGTTATTTGATTGTATGTATGTACCATCGCTAATAGAAACTCGATTGATGAGATGTTGTATGACTTCACGGAAACATTTTTCCGAGTTTCCTCCATTGGAAACGGCCTGCACGCGGATTGCGGTTCGATTGATACCCTCGCGCCGCGGTAGTCCCGATGTCTTCGAGAGGATTTTTCGTTCACGTCGTGCAAAGCCCGAGAAACGAGCATTGGTACAGTACGCGCGTACGTTTTACGCGACCAATTGAATTTTTGCCGAGAGCCAGACACGGCTGCGCACACAGCACGGGTAAACGAACGGCGAAGTTATATACGGTAAAATTAAAAAGCGCGCACGTGCGCGCGTGACTCAACGGTTGTGCGAAGCGACGTCGCTGCGTGTGTCGGTGTGTGAGTGCGGGACGTACACGCAGGGTAAATCACCACCCACTACTTAGCTCGGCTGTTTCACGAGTTACCGTGTTCCGCACCGATTTAAAACTTTAACTATCCTTATAATCACATATTGCGAAGTTGATCCGTGTCCTTTTTCCCTGTCCTTCCCTTCCCTGCCGTCGCCCGCTTCCATCTCTGTCCGCCGTGCCGCATACCTCCTTTTACTTACCGGCCCGAGCAAAACTGTACTTGGGTCGCTGACGAGCCTTGTCCAACTCGCTGTCGTCCACGCCGCAGGCTGCCGAGGAGAAAGGAGACGAGGGTGAACGTGGCAAAGTTCTGAAGTTAAAAATTGTTTAAATTGTCGGTTAACTGTTAGCCGCCGGGGCTAATGAAACGTGGAGCCCCGGCTATCAACCCTCGCTGCAGCCAGCCTGAACTACCCCGGCCTTCTCTGTCTCGCTCTCTCATTCTCTCTCTTTTGCTCACGACGTACCTTTGACCTCGTCAGACGATACGACCGCACGAACACTACGAGGAACTCTGCAATCACCTTTCGTCCCTCGATGCTCCCGACGATACCGTCAACCTTTCTGCTTACATTGTACCTGACGCTACCAAATCTGCAAATTAAACAAAGTCGAGAAAATTGTAAATTTTTTATGTTAACAATGGATAACAAAGTTACTTGTTTGGTATGACGTTGCATATCACAGAATTAGAAGAGCATTAAGTGATAATACTTAATAATTACAGAATATGTATGCCGATGTCACATCTATGTAATAATCGACTAAGAAAAATTTAAAAATGGATAAATATAAGATCATAAGAAATACTGGGATGAGAGTTATGTGGAAAGAAATTCTCCAGAAGTCTGAAACGAATGAACGAGTAGAATCGTCCTGACAGTCGCGCAGGAAAGGTATACGAAGATGAAAACCAATAAAGCTATAGAGCATATGCACACTATTCTATATTTTGTCGTTTTTGCTCTATCCTGCTTTTTGCCACTTTCGTTATAACGATCAGAAAAGCTTGCCCAATTCAATTTTGTTTTATACGTATTGCAAAGAATATTATGCAGTACGCGTTACATAATTACATCTTGTAAAGGACGATTTATTACTTTGGCATCCACAAAGCTCATTTTACACGACGGGATTGTCGACAAAGCTCTTAGTTTGAAACTTATTAGAAAACTTATAATCAAAGAAACTTGCAGAAAGTTCTGAATTTATCCTGCTTTACGAGATACAATGGGATAACTCGTCACTCGCTCGTTTGCATCCATATCGCTTATATATTGCGCTTTTGCGGTACCTCAAATACTTCGTATAGATTCACGCTGAAGCGTAGACGCGTCAGCACCTTCGACGTTGAACGCACATATTTGACGAGCGAGTGATATGCAACCGCCAGATAAATCGAATTTACGATAAATCTGAAAGGACTATGGGAAAGCCGTCCCAGTTGCAGGACGAAAGAAATAGGGAAATATGTAAGTACATACATACACACGCTAGCACACATAGAGAGAGAGAGAGAGAGAGAGAGAGAGAGGCTTCAACGAGGCGCTCTTGGAAATCGAGTCACGGATATCGCGTTGAGGCAACCGGATATTCAGAGCTTCCCCGGGTATCCTGGGCGATCCGGTATCCACGAATAATCCTACCACGCTTCCGATCTTCGTAGGACGTTAAATGCCATTGTAGACAAAGAACGGATGATGTAAAGAGAAATAGAGAAAGAAATACGAACAACGAGAAACGCCTCGTGTCATCAAGTATCGAATAAAAAGAAAAAAAAAGCTAATCGTTATATTAAAGCAGATCAAATAAAGTTAGTATGCAATATAATAAGCCTGTATATTCTTTATTCCGCAAAGAATAAATAATAGCTTGATATTCTGTTTAACAGGACAGAGAAACAGCATCGTCGTAAAAAAATGAAAGAATTTTAAACTCTTGATACAATTACTAACTACACTTCACTGTACGTAAAAGCTTGAAAGTTTGAAACGTAAACTTTTTGGAGCTTTTTTTCTATCGATGGCAAATGAATGTAGCAATGAAATGTATTGAAAGTTGGATACATTCATGAATTTTACCTTCATTATTTCTTTCTGTTCAATTATCTCGTGTTATAAAATAACGTGAAAATGAAACTTTTAAATATTCTATTTACGTTCATCATAAAATGAAAGTTTGAACAAAAGATAAAAATAAATAATTAATTTTTCGGGTACTCACAAAACAGTGTGCAAATTAGGAATTTGCACAGTGCTTCCTCATCAATTTAAAGGGGATCAAATTAAGAAGAGGCACAATGCATCATCAACATTTTAGTTGGTTCACAAAGCTTTCTCTATGAGGAAGTTTTTTTTATTTCTTCTTTTTTTTAGTTTGGCTTCCTCATAGAGGAAGCTTTGTGAACCAACTAAAATGTTGATGATGCATTGTGCCTCTTCTTAATTTGACCCCCTTTAAATTGATGAGGAAGCACTGTGCAAATTCCTAATTTACATACTGTTTTTTTACACTTTTACAAATAATTTGGCCCCAAATTCAATACCAACCTATTTTTAATGATACTCTATCAATTAAAAAAAATTAAGCTCAATATCTCCACATTTGCGGAAGTTAGAGCAACCATAGACATTTCTCAAAAAAATTTTCAAAATTTTCTTAAAAAAGAATTCCTTTACCGATCCTCGCGGAATTCAATAGGAACTTTTCTTAAATAATTCTCTATCGATTAAAAAAAATTCTTCAAGAGCTTTAAAAAACACTATAATAAAGTATTTTTTATGTACTTATTGAATTACGAAAGTTTGAAGATTACAGTTTTATATGAATATACACACTTCATTACTCGAAAAGTACTTAATGAAAAAATACTATATTATAGTGTTTTGAAAAGCACTCGAAGTAAGCTATAAGAATATGCAATAAAAAGTAGGGTTTCAATAGTAAAAATTGAAAGAGGATCTAAAATAAAAATTTAGAAAAAAATTAATTTTTTTTTAAAAAACTCCTTTACCGATTATCACCAAATACAATTTCATTACATATTCTTATAGCTTACTTCGAGAGCTTTTAAAAACACTATAATAAAGTATTTTTTCATTATGTACTTAACGAGTTACGAAAGTTTGAAGATTACAGTTTTATATGAACATGCACACTTCATTATTCGAAAAGTACTTAATGAAAAAATATTATACTGTTTATTTACTTTATTATACTGTTTTGAAAAGCACTCGAAGTAAGCTATAAGAATATGCAATAAAAAAATGGGGTTTCAATAATAAAAATTGAAAAAAAACTAAAATAAAAATTTAGAAAAAATTAAAAATTTTATAAATATGAGGAGGCAAAAGAACCCCTTTTTTTACCGATCATCACCAAATACAATACAAACCTTCCTTTAATGATACTGTACATTTAAAAAAAAACTCAGCCAGATATCTCAAAATTTACGGAAGTTACAGCAACCACAAACATCATCCATACACACAGACACACACACATACATACATACATACATACATACATAACACACACGGACATTTATTTTGTTAAAATGTGTTTTTTCGATGTTTTAAAACAATCTAAAAGCTTTAACAAAGAAAACTAGAAAAAAAATTTTTTCACGAAAACAAAACTTTCTCTATGAGGAAGCAAAATTGATACATAGTGTAGTAGTATGTGCTAAAAAATATACTTATTGCATAATTTATTTTGCAAAATATGAAATACGATGATACGTATTAACATGATAATTTAGTGTTCATAAATAAAGGAAATTATGTTAGCATAATTTTTTTATTATGCGATTGTTGAATATCATTAATTCAAGCTGGAGAACATGTAATATGTAGCACATGTTTTCGTTTTCTCCCCCGTTTATAAATCATTGGTGAACCCTACAGTTTTTAACCCTCTCTTTGCATTGCATGCCCGAGAGGAAAAGCAAGAAATATACCATAAAACATGACCCTAAAATTAACCGATTCCTTAATTACTCGTTCCGTTTTTCGAACTCCAACACTTCTCTCACCCTTCTCTGGCTGCATCCAATCTGTTCTCCATTAACTATTTTACATTATCATGTAATTATTTTGAATTGTACATAATTGCATTCCATTCTAAAACACTCTAAATTTAACATGAAAGATCGTGCTAATTGTTGTATTAAAACTAGAATACTATATTGTACATTGTACACTGTAATTTTTTATACTGGTAAACAAATGAATTATAAAAGAAACCGTAATCAAAATAATTCAATATTAATTGAAGTTCTGTAATTTCTGTGCTTCCTTTTCGTTTCGTGCCATATGTATCTGTGTATTTCTGTCTGTCTTCATACATAGACCTTCTACTGTTCTAGAAATCATTGTCATCAGTTTTTCATAAGTCTCCCCGCGTATTTTTCTCGCATCATCGCCGGCACCATCGATATATCGTTAGCGTCAGATCGAGCTCCCGGCGGCGAGGGTGTGTAAGGGGTAATATTGTCACGGATATTACTTGTGCAGTGGAAACACGGCGTCTGTGTCGGTGGTCACGATCGTTGGAGTGTTTAGTCTAGTGTCTCCCGCTGTTGTGACAATCCATCCGCGCGCAAGCACAAAGACATGCGCGCAAGTTAACGCGTACAAACGTACGACCGCACTTCTCTAACCGCACAGATAGAACGCACACGTATCACGAGGAACGTACGACATAGAAGAGGGTTTAGGGGGCTGGGGCTGGGCCGGGACATCGGTGAGAGTCAGGAGAGAGGTATACAGCAGGAGACTACGTACATGCTCGGGATTACGGCGATCAATGCGGTAAGCCTTGTTTGTTTTGCGCTGGACCCATCTACGCCCACGCGTCCATACACATACACATACATAGACTCACATATATAGACGCACGTACGCACAACGGCGCCGCATCGTTCTGAAATCAGTCCTCTCTGTGGATTTCATTCATCGCCCATAGTCTCGAATTACTTCGGGTCCGAGGTATCCGCAAATTGAAAGGTCCGCCGATGTTTTCTTTTTCCCGCGTGTAACCGCTGTCATCGGCTTTCCCGAAGTATCCCGGAGAACGTGTTGCTCGAAACTCCCAACGATGGTAACGCATTTTAATCGCATTTTAGTTGCAGACGGTGTTGACCGCGACACACCATAATCCGTTAAAATACCGTTTCTCATAAAAAATGAATAGCGTATAAAAATTAATATTATATAAAATATGAATTATTTAAAATAAATGGTTAAATATTCGTTGAGCTTTTACAATTGCAACTCTGATTTTTTTTACTTATGAGTGGTAACTAAACCGCATGAAACTAGACATTTTATTTGCACGTGTACTTGACATTTCTTTACATGTATACGTGTTATATACGTACATTTCCTTCGTACACTTACGCGACTGCAATTGCTCAAGTAAAGTATAAATATATCACTGTCCAAGAACATTTTCACAGGCATATGATGCAAATGAATTGTGGCACTTTCCGAGACAAATTATTATACCTTCTCGCAAGTATCGCGGATGCGATTATCACAGCTCAGATCCGACAGAAACTTCTCGGATACGTCGCATCGACTTATTATTACTGTGTTGCACGGTGGTATCATTAAAAATGCTTACCTGCTCAGGTGCCACTCTATCCTTGCGAGTGCTGGCATGCTAGCATGCATTACCGCCGCACTTTTTCACCGGCTTCGCTACCATCCCCTTCCGCCACTTCGTCCGGTACAACCATCTACTCTTTGTACACCCACACACCAAGCATCACCGTTGCGCGTTTAAGCGACCAACAGCCGCGGATCGAGATATCGGATAAAGATTAGGCGCAAGTGCCAACGCCGGTAACCTGAGCGTGGAAAGAGGGCGAAAAAGTAGACGGAAGGATAGTGGTGCCTCGCCCGTTTTTTGCACCCTTCCCGCGTAGGAAGACTTCGAATTAACTCCCGCGGCTTTTTCGCAAGAGTAATAGGGCCGGCTGTAGACGAGATGAAAAACAGAGACAGAATTAGAGAACGAGCAGTAAGAGAATGTGCGGTATAAGGGCCAGGCAGAGCTGCCGCGGGAGCGCGGAAAAGAGCACGAGTGGGTATACCTTCATAAATACTTCAGGGCCAGGCATCGGAAATTTTGCAGTCCGGTTATGATCGTCCTCAAGGACAGTGAGAGGGTGTATTCGCGGATGAAAAGAGGGTTGTGAATATCTGTCTAATGCTTCGATATAAATCGCGCTATTCTTGAAAATAATTTACGCTAGACGTTTTTCTTTTAATATATGACAAACGATTGCTGTGTCGTTTCTTAACATAAACAAAGCTATCTTCAAAATCTGCTTTACTGATTTGACCAAATTAACTCAAGAACCTAATGCAATAAAACATCAGTTAAAAATGAATATATTATATATAAAAGTTTTACATTAATAAATGTCCAAATTTTATCAATGTACATATACTGTGATAGACATTTGAGGAAGGAGTGCGTGTATATATGTGCACGGAATAGACGTAGATTATTCAAACGAAGTAGGGGAAAGCTATTGAAATAAGTAGGGTCGAGTGGTTGTGACGGTGGAGTGGGATGATGGCGAGACTCTCTCTCTTACTCTTTCCTTTCCTCCCTTCCGGCTCATTGGTCGCCCTCATGATTTAACCTCGCGTTCTGTTTTCCAAACGACAAAGCGAAGCGAACGAAAGGTCTGGCGGGAAGAAGCGCTACTTCATTTTTCCAGATACCTGCACTCGAGTAAAGCCATCTTTCGACACGGTTGGCGCGAACGCAAACACAGCTGCGCAGCACAGCGATGTCAATTCATACATGTCGTGCATATTCATCATTTCATGTAGGAAATGATGCCATTCAGGAATACTAATCAACGGGATGAAATGGCTTGCTGTATATGAGGATTTATGTGATTGTAACAAATAGTAGATTTTTAACAGAACCCTAAGTTAGCAAAATATAATTTTATATATTCGACTTGTTCACAATAAATACATTAGTCATGCAAACTAAAAGTTATGTGAAAATTGTCATTTTAAGTTTTATTAATAATATCTTAATTATTTGTTATCTCAGTTACAATCTTAATTACGGGTGTAATATAACTTGTCCTAATTTCAATACTGTCGTGTAACTTTCATAATGTTTCAATTCAAACAATAACGCAATTTCTTTCTACTTTCTAGTTATCTCTATAATTTCCCTGATTCTCTAGCATACAATTATACAGCTATATCGCGATGAAATTGAGTACGTTTTACGGGATGTGGAATACTGAGACGAACTTCGTTCTATTGACCATCCTAAAACATTATTGCATACCATCACCTATATCTACCTACAAACTATGCTGATTAAACTATCCAACCTTATGTCTACGTGAACGTTTCTGCATGTCATAAATTGAAGCACTTGTAGCGTGGAGTCTGTTCAAATCCTTGGTTCGTTTTCAAGCTCTTATAGTTCTCGCGTTCTCTAGAGATATGCGAGAACACACATCGTACACGTGAATAAAATATAGACATAACTATATTGATATATTAGTAATGCACAAAAATGCATATAGAATTTTGTTTACATATGCAACATTTATGGTTGATAAAATTAGCAAAAAGTGTATATGAATTAACATTAGACGGAATATTCTGAAGTATTACATTCGAGAATATCTTAAACATAGAGTTATATCTATAAAATATATATTTTTAAATTATTTATTCTCTAATCTAAGAAACATATAAATATATATTAATTTTTGTAGTATAATATAAAAATGTTTTAAATTATACGAATACACAATATGAACGTAATGTCATGATAGTATGGAACTGAGTTTTATTTAAACGTGCGCACGTGTGTGAAGAAATATAAATTAAAAGAAGCAAAACTATTTTTTGAAAGCATGCGTGTAAAAACTATTATAAAATTATATAAAAATAATTATTAGAATTGACATTTCGTCTGATTTATGCAAAGCAAATCTACATTTCTTCGTATATGGTTTTATTATGAATTAATAATAATAGATATTGATGTTTTGCATGCACATTACACATGTAATATACATATACGTTCACCTCTTCTCGAAAGAAGCGAGGAAGATTCGTGAGAGAGATTCTAGGATTTCTTCGGAAAGTGCAATTCCCGTAAATGTTACTATTGCTTTGCAGTCTCCTCCCACAGCACCTTCTTCGTGCTATATTCCAGCCGTATCTATCACTACCTCTCGTCGCCTCGAATTCGGCCCGCTTGTCGCAGAACTTTCACTATAAAAGTAAACGACAAAAATGAAAGCTGCATCGACGAAACGTAACCGCGGCGACCAACATAACGACGTTCGATGCGGAACTTTAAGGCATGATAATGCACTGACGTATGAAAAGTTGTTCCTATCCTGATATAGAAGATGTTCCTACATATTCTCTTCTAATTCATATTGAGTGAATTTTGTGATTAATTTAAAATCTATGTTGTTTATAGCAAAACTATAGACAAATTTACATCGTTAATTTTATTATCTTACCTTTGATTGACTGAAATTAAATGAATTTTAAGGTTTTATTATCTACTTGTATCTCTATCTAATGATGATTGAAGCTTTGCCAAAAAATATTTACCGATTAATTCTATGAGTGACGATTTGATTTGATGTAAATATCTGAAAGCAGAAAAAAGTTAATGACTACACACAATTACAGAAATTAGGAAGATAGAATCACAGCAGGACATAGAAAGAGTAAACAGTAAAGGAAACAAAGAAAGAAAGAGAGAAAAAGAGGGAGGGGAGAGAGAGAGAGAGAGCATATGTGTATGTGTGTGTGTGTGTGTGTGTGTGTGTATGCTATCATCTCTCAAACTTACGGAGGCGGGTATCCGGTGGATATTTTGCTGGATGTTTTCATATACACCCAACAGCGGCAAGGGAGAAGCCGAGGTAGCACTTCGCTGCTGTAAAACAGAGCATTATTATCCTTCTAGTCCATTACCCAGGACACTACGGAGGCCGGGAAGTCGGATGGAAGAGGATGCCATGGCAAAAACCAAAAACCCGGGCAACTACGGGCAAGGGCCATTGACTCCAACACTACCGCCTTTCAGCCCTCGACGTGATTTATCTCCGGATTCTTGGTTTTTGACTTTCATCTCCCGTTCGAATACCGCGGGCTGCTTCGCCCTTTTTACCATATCCCGCCCGTGGCGTTTTGATTTTTCCCCAGATTTTAATATTCCACTCGACGCGCACTGTGATTCTCTATGCGGCGCTAAACACGATCTCATTTTGATATCGACCGAAATAAAATATTCGGCGACAGGGTGGCAGATATGAAACGTAAGGGAATTGCGTACTGACAAGTAAATGAAAAGTAAGAGAGTATACTGCGCACATTTTCTTCTATTTCTTCCTTTTATTTGTGTAAATTTTGACACGTTACATCACGTTTAAAACTTTTGCTATATATCTATCAGTTTGGTGAATTAAGCTGCACAACAATACAATAGACAAATATAATTTTAAGTAAAATTCAAGAACTTGTGCATATTGTTGTTTCGAAATATATGTATGTATAAAATATCTTTAACGTTACTCTTACAAATGCAACAGGTAAGATGCCAAAGAATATATAAATTTATTGAAAGAAATTTGCAAAAAGTAGACGAATTAACGTCCTACTTTTGATGTAGCCACGTAATTAAATCCAAACCAGCATGATCAAGAACCCCTTAATTACGGAGTTTAATAAGTTCCAGGCAGTAGAGCGCCTTGAGCGTTTACAAAACGCGACGAGTTCCGCGTTCGTCGAACTAAACCCCTTTCAGCCCCCTGCGTCTACAACTCACCTCCAAAACGCCATTTCCACCCTTCGATTCGTCGGCGTCGAATGCCGATGAAGTATGTGTCAGTATCACGGCCGTGGAAAGTTTTCGGTCTATGCGAAACGCAGCCGTTGTTGAAATATCTCGAAAGGTCTCAACCCTTCCCCCTCCGTCGCTCTTGCCAATTCCCCTCGTCGGGCAAGCAACATAATATCAAGCTACCCCGAATCTAAGCATATTTAAGCCGGGGCGGGAAAGAAATATAGGTGCGTTCGCCGAGGCGGACTTGCCGCAGCGGGAAAAGGCGGGGTGGCTGCATACCCACTTTTTTATATACTCTCGCCATGGAAGGTTATGAACACGGAGTTGGAGGCATATGAATAAAGTGGCCAAGTTTTTGCCACGTATATCACAGGGTAACGTTCGCGCCCGGTTTAAAGCGATTATATATATGCTCGCGGCTCGATGTAATGTTACTTCTTTCCACGCGGCACAATAGGGACCCCGTTTAACCGCGCTTGAGTAATTACAGGCTGGCAGGCGATGGATAGTTTTGTCCGCGAGCAATTTTCTGCGATTCGCGCGCGCTCCAATATTCGGTTATTAAAGTAGATAACGTACGCCCGTAATTACAAATTTAGTCGTAATTGCAACATTTCAAAGGGTGAATTTTATGTTACATATTGATTGTGATGGAACAACATGATACTTGTTAGACATCAAAATTTGCCGTGAAGATTTTGAAGAAATTTTAATTCACAGTTTTATGGTAATTTTTATATGATTCTTTTTTTATATTTATGTAATACAAATCAAGTAGAACATATTACGTGTAAATTGTATTGGAAAAATAAACTATTATAACAGTTCTCCTTTAAGTGTCGATAAGCTCAGTGATATACTCCGTGCTAATGTGCCAAAATAATGCTCTGACAGCGTGCCAACGCTTGCATAATAAAGCAACTGAAAGAAGCCATTATTTATCCTAACGACCGATAAATCTCGTTGTTCAGTACATGTATATAGTCGCGATGACATAATATACTATCGTGCAAATGATTCGATTCGATCCGCAATTAATCAATCTATGACTCGCGTAAACTACGTATCGACATGTACTTTCTTGCCTCGAGCAACTACCATCTCGCGATCATATCCTCACACTCTCGTCATCAAAGTCCGCAAGTTTCAATCTGTCTATTGGCGAATGGTGCCGCGGCATTTACGTCTTTATACGATGCTTCAGAGCATAGACGAAGCTTTCTTCATCCCTCAAGCCTAATCAGGAAGAGTAAACCGGCAGCGATGACGGCAGGGGGTGAAAGAACGAAGAAATGAGCTAAAAAGAGGAAGCTAGGGTGGTTTTGGAGGGTGTTTTACCGGGGGTGAGTTAGAAGCGAATCGATGCGTTATCCAGAACAGTCGTTGACTGAAAATGAAGAGAGACAGAAGGGAGAGAGAGAGAGAGAGAGAGAGAAAGTTAAAGGGATGAATTTATATCGCGATGAAACGAAAAGAGTGGTGCGCGAGAGGAAGAAGAGCGGTTTCGCGTATATACATGTATATTCTGTGTAAGAGTGAGAGAGAAAAAGGTAAAAGTGAGCGTCTGAAAGCAGAAGGAGCAATGAGAGACGAAGGGAAATGGTAGAATATCCCACAGTAGTACGTATGGCAGGGTAGTTAGCCAATCGCATTGCTGCGCTACACCGCAGGAATATGAATGAGCGAAAAGCTCACCGCACTTTATAATTTTCTTCCGCTTGTGCGTCAGTGAGATAAAACAAGATGGAGAACAGAGAGGAGAAGAGAAGAGAGATAAAAGTCGCGCCACGATTTCTTGTTTACGTAAGCCTTGATTGAAACTACCTATTCCTCTTGTGCAAGAATGAAATTTCTATACAAGTGGAAATTATTTACATGCAATTCCGCGTACCATTATTGAAAAATTCGTCAAAGATATGTTTTGTCTAACTGTCCGTATTTTATATTAAATTTCTATTTTTCACGTAAATGAGAACTATCTACATTTGTTCATGCGAAATAACTTTTTTACACATCAAAAGACAGTTAATTTGAATTTTAATAGCAAATATGTTCGATGTGCGTGCGTTGGAATGAAAAGAATATGCAGAATGAACATACCGATATTCCTATCCGCATATGTGTGAGCGCTATGCTTCATATTGTGTTATGATGTTATCCTTGTCTAAACTAATTATGCATACAAATTTTATTAAGTTTATTTCGTTTTTTCGATTTTTTTCCTGAGAAAATCGCCATACGATTCTAGTGAACTGCTTTACCTCAATTCAAAATGAAAATCACGATGAAATGAAAACTTGCCAGTCACATAAAGGCATGCATGTTCAGTAAATGTTCATACGCCGCTTATTGCGACAGGATTCGCATAAAATACTGAGCGAAAGCTCGCATACGACGAAATTGACGTTGTGTGTGATATCAAACGGAATTTAATATGAGCAGCGAGGCTTCGTTATCAGCATCGTGGGGCACAGCACTCCATTTCATTAAATTTGTTCGATAAAAGCGCCGCTGTATTTTACAAACTAACAAACGAAATAGCGAAGCTAATGGCTATCGCTGTTGGCGAGTAAAAGGATCCCTTAAAAATAGTACACAGTTCTCTCTCTCTCTCTCTCTCTCTCTCTCTTCCTCCCCCCCTCTCTCTCTCTCTCTCTCGCTTTCTCTTGCTCAAGGCAACACATCGGCGATAACCGTTGTACGTGCTCTGCTATTTAATAGAATCTTAAACCAACAGTACAGTAGTAACATGCTGCTTGTTATGAGGTTTTTCGCAAGTCACGTACAAGTTGCATACAAATAGTGGACTTAATGTCGATCTCAATTTTTCTCACGAATAATATTAATTTTTTATTCTTTAGACAGAAACAGCTGTAGAAAGTAGAAGAAGAATCTATATGTATTCGCAACTAGCACTTTGTTCTGCACTATCATAGATTGAGTATCCATGCGCTATTCGTTTGTACCTGATACCATAATAAGCTTTCCTAATTATTAGGTGCGCAACTAAATTC
>NJRP01000073.1:330271-362007 GCA_003063835.1 Aphaenogaster floridana | reverse complement strand
AAAAAAAAAACAGCGAGAACTTAGTTGCGCACCTAATACGTTCTGCGACAGAAAAAAATTCGCAAAGGCAACGGATAAAAGGAGCCCGCGATAAAGTGGAGATTATCAGAAATAGAGGGTGCGCACAATGAAATAAGACGTGTGTCGTGAATGCTTCTTGATCCAGAGTGATCCTCTTCCGCGTAGAGCTTATCTTTGCATTTGCGCAGCATATATGTGCGTGCAGTCGTCCTCCCGTGGCAATGTCTGCTTACGTAGGTGTACGCGAGGGCGGCAGCAGGAATGGTAAACTAAATCAAAGAATTTCGCGGATTTACCGACGTGCAATCCCAGGATACTGCAAATGCACGGTCTCGGTAACCTCTTGTAGAATATTTCTCGGAAACCCGGTGGTTGCCTTCCCGCTATTTCTCTCTTTCTTCCCGACATACCCTACGAAGACCGCTTCGTGAGAAAAAGCTCTCCCCCGGGTATTGCCGATCTTTCGACCTCGTTTCTCGGTTGCCTCGTAACTCTCTCACTATTTGTTATCGTTCCTTATCTCGGTCAACTTTAAACGGCCGTACGCGCGAGTTATCACGCTCTCTCTAAACTGTTTCGCTCTGTTACATTCGAGCGAGTTACCGCGCACCTTGGTGGATTATTATTGCTCCAGCGAAAATTGAAACCGATAACGACGAAATATCACGAGCGAAAAAGAAATTTTTATTTCACTAGTGTTGCGAATTGCGTCGCCATTCGACGTTATCTCGAATCGATTGCGAAAGTGTAAATAAAAGTTACCAGCGCTTGGCTTGATGGATTGGTTTCCGTAATTACTCGATTTCAATGGAATAGTGAATTATTCTTCAATAGAATAATAAATAACTTCTCGTATCTCCGAATAAATCCAAGCAATTTAAGCGTTGAAATAACTACTGTATTCTGGGAGATTATTAAAATTTAATGTACCACAACGTTATATCATTAATTACCACATTTATTTTTAATAACAATAGTTACAAGAAGATAACAATATTATTAAAAGTCCAAAGAGATAATGTTGTATATAATACTATTATATGATATAACAATTTGATCTAAAAAAATTACTTATGTATATGTACATATTCTTATCGTCATCCGTTTTCCTCTCATATTTTTCCCTCTTTCTCTCTCTTTCTGTTACCCGATTGTTATTGTTTGTTACGATACGTTATCGAAAGTCATATCGAGCACACTCCCGTGACAGTATCGCGTCAATTTCATCGATCAAACCCACCCAATCTCTCGCCTCACAAGTGACGCGGCGTAAAGTAACGACGATAAAGCTGCGCAAGCACGACGCCGGGTAGGGTGATAGTAATGAAATTTGATAAAGTTATACCGCGAAGCTTTGTCGTTTTCACTGTCACTCTCGCGAAGAGATATATCAGGCAGTAGATGAATACAGTGAATAAGAGAAAATAACAAAAAATCAATATAAAATATAACGCCGATGATAAATAATACCGCCAATGTGAAAAACACCGGAAAAAGAAAAAATAAGAACGTTTACACAAAAAGTTTCTTTCTTCTCTCTTTCTCATATTATTGTCATATTGTCGCTGAAAAATCATTTATTAAGAATAATATTAATTTTTCATTGTTTTATATGTTTAGTCCTTCCTCGAAGAACTAGGCAACACTTCAAGAATCTCATTCAATTACATGTTTTGTGAGTTCTTCTCAATGATTGTTTAGTGAAAGAAAAGCATAACATGGTGTTGTAGACATGTGATTATGAGGTAAAAGAGGAGTACGAAATAGACGAGATGAGGACGATAAGAAAATCGAGTGTTGGCTGCGCGTCCACCGCCACAAGGACACTGCTCGACGAAAGAATACGAACGGGGAGAGAAAAGCTCTAACAATAAAGCGTTTTACGCTTTACGCTTCTCGCTCTCTTCGCTCTAGCGAGGAGCTTTATGCGTTTCTCGTTCGCTGGTTCCCTGCATTTGCCTTTATATCGTCGGCATGCGTGTGTGCCGCGAGGCACCGTCATAAATATATAGCACCTACTGTGCGTGCATAGCCAACGCGCGCATTACGGCGCCGTTTTGAATGAAGTTTTCCTGGCCGTCGTCATCGTCGTCGTCGTCGTCGTCTTCGTCCTGCTTGCCGCCCTCGTTGTGCCAAAGAGCCGCTCACCGAGCATCTCCATCGAGTTAAAACTCGGTGATGATAATGCTGGGTAGGAGCCGCGGAAAACCGGAGAGAGTAAAATGATAGAGGGCACCAACGAGGAAGAGAAGGTACCAGGGTAGCGAAATGAGGACGAGAAGAGGAAGGCAAGGAGAATGTCATATACAATTCATACGTACAAACCTTGCGAGACATTTAGGATGCACATCCGGTTGCCAAGATGGCCGACCGTCGACTTCCGGCCCGGTAGGGAGTTGACTTTCGCGTTGCCATTGTGTGCCAACTCGCACAAAGATTCTCTCTCTCTTCCTTCTCTCGTTCTCTTCGCAATTCCTCTGTTTCACCCTCTCTCCCTTTCGTTCTATTCTGAGTCGTATCTTCTTTCTTCCCGACAAACTTTAGCTTTGTCTCTCACTGATGGTACGACAGTGTATCGGGAAACACGTTAAAGTTTCGTGTAAAATCCCCAAGTATGCATATCTATTATATCGCGACATTAATCTTTTCGACTTCGCTTTTTCTCATATGAATTAGTTACTTGTAAAAAATAATGTATAATGTATGTGCGCGAGGTTTCGTTTATTAATGGATATCGTCAAAATGTAATATTTAACAAAGGATTGTTGTAAATAATCTTTTGTGGGCACAACGTATAATATATGTTGGCATTTGAAATATATGTTATCGCGTTATGGAGGTTTCATAGAAAAGTTATAAATTCATATTGATACCAGTGCGCAGACACCTTTCGGCGGCATCGATCATTCGAGGAATATCCATTTGAAGTTTCCATAAATAATAACAAACATAACAATAAATAACGACAGTTTCTGGCGGAAAGCAAAATATATGCAACCTTCGTTAATGCATGAAGATGTTAAAAATTCAATCAGCTTCGCGAAAATGTTTCGCGAGAGGACAATGTTCAATAGAATTAATTACTCGGCCAGACAAGCTTTCAACAGCGGAATTATTCAATGTCATTTTTCATACGCGGAAATGCGCAAATGTGTCACTCGCTTACGGAAGACTGACAATTGCTACCGCCGAAATTTGTATCCCATGCACTGCAAACCCAGATTTACGCTTTTGACACAAACTAAGGAAAGAGATACGATATTGCGCTTGACGCCACGTCGAAAATTAGCGTTTCCATTTAAACAAATCGATTTAACGGCGATACAAACGAGCCGCTGTAACCGCTGCTTTCACGAGCAATTTGCGCGAATTCCGGATCAATCTGAAGAGTAGTCGTATTTTACCGTTTTTCCCCGCGGGGGCCTCGACGTGCTCTCTCTTTTTTGCCAATTAGAATATTAACGATTTATTGCCGGCGATTTTGGCAGACTGCGCGATTCGGTCATCCTGACTGCTGCTGCCGGCGTATACGCGATAAAGTTTTTGCTTAAAAAGTCCCTGCCCGTTTAAGATATTCCGGTCTGGTATAGCTGGGGTTGGCTAAAACATCAAGAATAGGAGACGGAGAGGCCACTTTCCTGATATCCCTCGGGATGAGATGCGATGTTTCGCCATGCTGCGCGCGCCCTTATCTCGCTAGAGTCATAGTTCATATCAAGGAGGGCTTTTGAAATTCTTTGTTTATGGCGACTTGCCACAGACTTGAGCAAACTCCAACCCTTTGTACACGACGATTGATCAATTAGATTACAAATTTTAATAGCTTTAATATAGTTTTAATTTAACATAGTTTTCAAAACAGATATGACAATGTCGAAATAGGAAGAAATACATATACATATATCAAGTTTTAAAATTTTTTGTTTTCTGATATATTATAAAAAGATACATCGTCATGTATAAGTTGTAAATTTCATATTAATAGGAGAATTTAAATGGTTTAGATTACATTCTTTTTTGGATAGTTTTACTATATATTAAATAATATTATTTATTCAATTTTTCAATAAATTGATTTTTTTAAAAATATTAGAAATATTATAATATTACAAAATAAAGTCAATATTGGCCTCTCTTGAATTGTCATTCTTTCGTCTCATAAACCTATGGCCTCACGCGTTCTCAATCTAGTAGTTTTCTTATGGTCGACACTTTCTTTCATCGGCCATTCCAACTCGAAACGGCGGAAAATTTTATGCGACGGCTGACGTCCCCGCAAACACTCGGTCTCTCGCACTATCAATATTTGGTATATGCATATTCCGGCATTGGGGACGAAGAGTTACGGTCGACGAGGGGCGCCTTCCTCCCCCGCAAAAGAAGGGGAGAATCGGGCTCTGGGATCGAGAATTGTAATCGCGAAGGTGTACTTCGAGGTACGTTCCCCTCTTTGCCCACAGTATGTAGCTTTCGTGCGGCGACACCGTATCTCCAAGTTCAATGTTTGCTCAGCTTGATTCATATCCCTTGGCCCACTCATCCCTATTATCCTTGGCTCTCCACAGGACTCTGTCCCTCTCTAAACCTGTACCTGCCTATACCGCATCTCGCATAGAAAGCTATGGTCGTATACCCCTTGTTCCCTTTCGCTCTTTTTACATGCGTGAGTATGCGTATATACATACGTGTATATATGCAGTGGCATATGCGGGTAAGATCGTAAGCTTTTCCGAGACTATGCTTTTATAAAGTTCCATTCGAGAGGCACTTATGGTAAACTTGAGAACGAGTAAAAGATAGTCAACGTTAAATTCCAAATAATTCTACACATTTCCGATTAAAGGTAAAATTATATATTTATATATTACATATATAAATAATTTTAGTAGAAATACATAATATTCTTACTATAGTAAATATAATTACAATTAATTGTTATTATAATAGAAAGAATAAAATAACAGTTTGTTATAAAATAATATCTTTTGAAAATACTAACCACTTGATAACAGGATAAATATTGAAGAGAATAATACGAATATTTATGAAGAGAACGAGATGTATTTATGATTATTTACCGTAATCACTTCTGCTCTTTTACCTGGTTTAAAGTATTACCTTCTTCACGCTTCCAAGCTTCCGTTCTGTTTACAAAGCTGCTGGAGAAAGAGAAAGAGAAAGGGAGAAAGGGCGAGGAAGGGAGGAAGGGTGGGAGGGAGCGAGAGAGAGAGAGAAATGATTCCTTTTCAAACAATAATTACGACCCTTCCAATTTACAGAAGCTCGATAAAATTTTCGATTATTCCAAAGCAATATAGCTTCCAATCTCTTTTTAATATAAGATTTAATGTAAATCTTAAAATATATTTGCAAATTTTAGTCATCAAACTAAATATTTTAAACATATACCAATCTATATTAATTGCAAATGTGGCACTTATTTGCAATAGTTTTTTGAATAAATGTTCTTACGTATTTTATGCGATACTAGTTTCGACAAAATAGTTTAAAAAGCATTATCTAATTTAAAACAGATTTACGATTGTTATGATGTTAAATATTATTATAAGGATTCATTAAGATATCCAACAGTGCAATCAAGATTGAAATCTTCAACTGGACCAGGCGCTTTAAGAGAAGCGTAAATTGCAAAGTACAGTCGTGCAAAAACCCACGTATGAAGTAATAAGAAAATTTGAGGACGGCACACGGTATCATTTGTCATTGTCAGCCTGACCTCGAATGTGCAGACCGACGTTCTACATTGTTCTATTTCTATGCTTTTAACAATATTGTACATCACGTTGGCTTCTTCTCTTTTCACTCTGCTTCTTTTGTTGTCCTTCCTTGTCTAACTCCAACTCCTCTCAGTCACTCAAGTCAACGGACGATATATCTTCATGCGGTAAGAAAGGGACATCCAACAACCGTCTTTACGATCCTTTAGAAGACACCACAATTTAGCCTTAATTTCACGCTAGGATTTGCGAAGGCAACAGAATTGCACCATTCGGCTTCCATAAACTAACAGCTATTGCAGGCGAGAGAGATACGAAGATGGTTTTAAGACCAAAAGATAGTCTTATTATAAATACTTGCTTAAAATTGGTTATTAAGTCTGTTGCCTATAATAAAGTCTGTTCACCACTTATCTTGCAAACTGTTATAGTTCCTTCTCAGAAATAAATTATAACATCTAATTCTAGTATAACTTTCAGTAATTTAGATAATAAAATTATTTTGTTTTATGTAATCGATATAAAAAGAAAATCAATAACTATAGAAAAAACTTAAGACGAAAAAAAGATAACTAAGACGATAGAAAGAACAATTTAGAATTATTATATACGCTTATGGAAGTGTATTTTGAAATAAAACCTCTTTTATATATATATATATGTCCTTTATTTTAACTTTTAACTCTTATATATTATCATTTGTTTTAACAATTTTAAAACAACTTATTCACAAAGTTAAATAATAGTAAGTTTGTTTTCTTTTTGAGAACTTCTTAAAAAATAGAAAAAATTAAAAATATATTTTCTGTTTCAGGTAAGATAGCCGATTTTTACGAGGCGTAGTATCGTTCGTTACAAAATTGATCCGGCGTAAAGACATGTGAGCAAAAACTTTATTACATATTCGAATTCGTGAATTACGAACTCCACGAACTGCATGCCGTTTATGCATTTATTTAGCTCCGAAACTCTGTTTAATATCACATTAAGAATATAATTATTACGAGCCTTTTCCAAAAAAATAACTTCTCCTCGTCCTTTTTCCCGCATTAACCAAAACTTTGATATTAAGCACTTGAATATTCATGGCGCGGCTTTTATTACATGAATAACATTACCTTTCTTCACTCCGCAGCGAAGCATTAGGGACGTAAATCACGGCTCGAGTTCATACATTTTACATGATTTTAGTTTATAACGCGCAGTTAGCGTGGATCATTAATTTCAATAATCCTTTGGATATTGCTCGTACATAGACGCAACTATAAATGTAACTCTTGAATGAAATCGTTATCGTACTGATATTAGCCCAAATATGTATAATACTCGTACACACATATGCATAAAATATATGATGTAACTAGATTATTTCTGAATTTTATTCTATTTATACTTTCAATATTTCTTCATTTGTCTTTCGTCATTGTTATATAAGCAACATTAAGTCTATAGATATATCCGCAAACCGTAGAAAGTTAAACCTAGTTTAACTTTAAAATCCTTCTATCTGATTGGATAATGTCGAACTTAAATTAAGTTTATTTTTAACTTTAACTAATTAAATAAATTCTATATCAGATTAAATTATCTAAATACGCGTAATTGATTTTCAAACTTTTATTTATTATAATTAAGTTAAGATACTAAAATACTTGATTTTTATATGAGACATAAATTATTATATTCTTTTATAATTTTTAAATACTTCTTGCGTGTGTAAATTATTTTATTTCACAAAAAAACGATTTAAAATAATATAATTTAAATATTTGAGATATTCGTTAGCAAGAACTGTTTAAGAACCGTCTTTTAAAATGTAATTTAAATTTTACAATGTAATTATATCAATATACAATTGATTATTATAATGCTTTGTAAAAATACGTTCAGTAGAAAGTATCATATTATGTAATTGTATTTTTTCAAATTATTAATCTTATTAATGTAATTTTTAACGTAGTGTATTATTTAACGTAGTACTTTTACAAAGCACAATAAACGTATTAAATTCCATTTGCACAGTACAACTACGCTAAATGAAGACAGGCAACCGATTATAGAGCATGACCACGTACAACAGTGACTAAGGACAGCAAGGGTGAAAACCAACCCTTGCGCACCTGCCCGCTCCCATGTTCGATTAGCGATGAATTATCCCCAACCAAGCTCCCATGCCAGTAATTCTACCTGTTGGTCTAAATCTCAGTCCGTTCTCCCACTGATTATTCAGCTATCAAGCATTTTCAAACGTTAACGTTTAAATCAATCGAGCTTTGTATCCCACGCGTTTCACGAGAAAGTGCTCGTGTAACGTGACTAAAAATAAATTTTGTTCATGTAATATACATATAATGAAATATTTCAACGGCCAGAATTAGAGAATCAGTAAAAAACATGAATGATTAAACGCGAGCAGAATTTTTATCTGGCATCATGCTGGCTATCGACGCAAACATAGTTTTTATCCTGACAAAGTTACTAACCAACCGATATTGTCTAAATTAGTTTTAATGAATTATGCCAGCGACAGCAGCAGAAACCATTGTAGAGATCCAATTCATTCTAAATTTACTGTACCTTGCATTGGACACGTGATCGATAGTTATAAATACGAGAAGAGAAGTGACCATGTGTACTTTTCTCATTTTACATTTTACATTTTAAATTCCGGTTTCGGTAAATTTGAAAATCAATTTCTCGTTTTTTTTTGGACGATGTATATTTCGCCATCGGTATTGCATCATTAAAATGCTTAATGCATGAAATGCAAATTTTATTTTTTTACAAATCAAAATTATCGTAAAAATACCGAAATAATAAGTTAATTTACTTTATTTATTATAGCAAATTATATATATTATGAATGCGAGTGTTACACGTTTTCTTACACGTTTAGGACTCTCAATTTATTTATATAATGTATTCGTAAAAATGGTTATTGACTTGCATCGATTTATGTTTAATGGAAAACTTTAATCTTCTTTGCTGGAAAGTTTTCAAATATTTGATAATAAATAATCCCTCACAAAAATGTCTGTCCGTCATTTTTATACTTATATCATAAATATATAAAGTGCGTATTGCTGCATAAATTGATTTTTTGTACGATTTATCAACACGTCCGCGAATGTTCGCGTAAGCAATAATCATAAAAGGTTCAATCGTAAGGTATTGGATCACAAAGGCGATACAGGAGATAGAAGATAGAAGAAGGATGTGGAACGGGAAATACGTGATGTAGATGTTAACTTTCTGGTCTGGTCGGCATGCGACGTCGTTATACCGTACCGTGCTCGTATATAATGGCACGAGTTTGCGCATAGAGCAGACAATATCTTTATCTTTATGAGGCTTTGAGCTTTTTAATTTCATGACGAATTATCGTAAACGAAATGCCTACGTAGCAGGCTTCGGACTGTAGTACTTTGTTAATGGTCACACATAAATCTGTCCGGACGTTCAAATATTAACTGTTTCATGATATACGATCGCAAAGCTGAAATTGCACAGTTATAACCCTACTACGTTCGACTGTAGTTTGCGCACATCCCCTCTACATTTTCGTAATAAATTGATTGTCCGAGCACATCAATTGAATTTTGTCATTTGATTAATTGAATGACAGAATCAAACGCATAGAATTTTTTCTAAGCAGATATTTGCTGGGAGCCCGGGCAACTATATCACGCAAACAAATTTGTCCATCCAACTTGGTCGACATGATGACATTTTTTCGTACAGAGGATATGCGGGATTTTTGGTTGAACGTTAAATCTCGGCAGACGGTGCGGAGACAGAAAGAAGAATATGAATTACGCATCCCTGGGACTTATTTGGCTTTCTGACGGAGGCTTTGAATTTTCAACAGGGAAACGCTTGAATTTTAATCAACATATAAAGTGGCTATTTTTCAACGTATATTCCTGGATACTTTCAGCATGTTTCGCAAAAATATGAATATGAATAATTTCCTTATCACTGTGGAAATGCCACTAACATAGAGGATGCTGTGCAACAGAAAATATAAATATGTTGGAGATTATATCGTACCTGTATAAATTTATATACATTTTTTTTATAATCTTCCTTTTCTCTGTTTTTCTTAAAACCAAGACGTAATTATATTCCTTAATACGAACAATATGTTGAGAATTTAAAGAACCACTCACTTACGACAGTTACACGTGAGATTATAACAAGATTAAATACTTTAGCGCTTCAATTTCTGGAAGTAATCTAATTTGGATTAACAAGTCTAATTTTATTCATTGTCATATAATACAATCTACTCGCGTGGCTGTCTGAATCGATTCGGAAAGTAATTATTAGGAAATTAAAGAAAATTAAAGATAGATTTTTAAAATATGTAAAAAATCTGTTATTTACATTTATTGCTCTTTAATTTGAAATAAGAGTTTCCTCTTTTTGATAGACAAATAATAAAACCATTGAATTTACTGTATAAAACAAAATTAATATATATCAGATTACGTATCTTTTAGATTACATCAAAAATATGTAAGATTCTTTTTTGATTTTTTATATATAACAAAAAGAATACGATGCTTATTCATCCAACGTATTGTGAGAATATAAGTATTCCATATGCTTTACACTTCTTTTTCTTATTTTTTCCCTTTATTATTTTCCCTTTTCGGTCAATCAATTTCTAAAACTTTTTATAAATGTTCTTCAAAAAAGGATGAAAGAATCATGCCAAAGTCAATAGAAATAAATGGAATTAAATTGCACGTTAATGAGAATCAAGACTTTTAATTAATTAATTTTATAAGAACAAATATAATATGATAGGAGACTCGTAAAGAAGCGGAAGAGGAAATATGAATTTCTCGAATAAATATAAATTCACTTCTTTACATAGATTTTTTAAAGTATAAAAATTTAATTGAATTTATATGGATTTATAAAGAAATTAAATTCTTACTCATTTTTAGGGTTTATATCCGGATTTATCTCAGAAACAATAAAATTTTGTAACATAACATGGTTTAGTTGTATAGAAAATTTTTACAGTTTATTATCGTATTAAAATGCACCATATTAAAATATATTAATGAAAATTTTCACATTTACTCTATGTATGTTCGAAATTAGTGGATATTGTATCTACTGTGTGAACACACAAAGATACCTACAAAGTTTGAAACCCGTGTTTACAATTTTCGGTACATGCACCCCTATAGGGAACGCCGGTAGCATGCCATTGTTGGCACATTGTTTGTACTAGACATGTATCATCAAAATGTGAACGCCCTCACTCACGTTACTGCAGATTATATTTGCTAAAACTAGGTATTAAGAAGGAATACTGAGAGAGAAGTAACATAAAATAACTTATCGAGAAAAAAAAATATTTAAAATATTTAATCTATTTTTAAATTAGTATAAAATAAAAAATTTTACATTTTTGTAAAAAATTTTTATCGTATTTTAATTTTATATTTTAGGCATTAGATTATATAACTTGCAGTTTTATGTCGCTATTCGTAGTTTTCTGTCTATTTGCTGAAAGAAAAATTTGAATATTATGAGCTAAATATGCATGTAACTTCGTAATACTTTTCACAATAGTAACATTAATATACTCGTATTATTATTTTTTAATAACTTTAGAATGATTTTCTCTCTCTCTCTCTCTCTCTCTCTCTCTCTCTCTCTATTTACTTGATGTAATTTATTTTTTATAAATTTATGCAAATTTAGTTATTACTAAAGAATATTCCAAAGTTGCACGTATCCTTAAATTGATTTTATATAACATGTAGATATATTATATCAAATAAAAAGTGATTGCTTCTGTTAAACGCGAAGTTATGAAATCTCATACATGTAAGAACTAAGTTTAAACGATTAAAAAAATCTATTTTTGCAAGCAAATGTTAGATAAAATTACAACATGCGCAGTCTTAATAACATATAATATAATCATCTTATAATTATCGTAGAATTCTTTTATTCTTCAATTGTTCACGTGATTAATCGTTCTAAATTCAACAGTAGTGAAAAATAAATAGTCTCGGACACTTTAAAGTTTTATAGTACCCATTTTTATACTGTACAAGCATTGGTAAATGTTAGGCCTCAATTTCTCGCATAAAGAAAGACGGTGGTAGAATAGAAGAAGAGTAGAAGCTTCGGGGACTTTCGATGTAGGTACAACATCCGCCCAAGGGCGAAGGAGAAAGAGAGAGTTAGGTCGGCGGATGGCGGAGGGTCGACTACCTCGTGAAATAACAATTCGGTTTCGATCGCGAGGAGTCTGGAAATTTTCATCTCCGCCCGAAGGCACGAGACGCGTTAGCGGGGAAGGAGATGGTTGGCAGTCCGTTCTGGAAAGGTGGCGAGAGAAGGAGGCTGGATCGTAGTGGGTGCCAGGCGGAGATGGTAAGGAGAACTAGGGGATGAAACTGGCGAACGAGAGGGGTTCGGATGGAGAAAGGGGTCGGTGGCGGCGGCGGGGGAGCGGCGAAGGGTTTAAAATAATAGTAGAACACAGCGGCTGAGTCGGTCGCGTGAGGAGAGTGAGGAGAGGGCTCCGCCCCGCGAAATATGGCGAGCTTCGCCAGGACGTGATTGGGTGACGGGAGGACCCCGAAGCTCCCAAGCCAAGACATTGGTGCCCCCTTTTCGCGCTGCTACCCCCCTGTTAACCATCCTCAGGTACCTGGAGGGTGCCCTCTTACCACTCGCTCTCTTGCACTTTCTCTTTCGCTTTATCTTACGCTCTCCTTCACTTTCTCTAGTCTCTCTTTCTCTCTCTCTCTCTCTCTCGGTTCTGCGTATTCTCAGCATTGAGTTTTCAGTAGAGTAGATTCAGTGAAATATCCTTGTCCATTGTCCGGACAACGCAACCGGTCGACGCTCGATATCTCCTGGCACGCGGGCATCGCCACGTGGTAGTAAAATACGGGTCGCCGGCAGTTCGTCACCAAACAGTAGTAGCGCGCTACTACTAGTCAGACACGGAGCGCTACTACTAGTCAGAAACGGAGCGCTACTGTGCTAGTCAAACACGGCTTACAATTAGTCAAACAACAATTTGATTGTGCTACTTCGGTCAATCTTGTACACGTATATTTTACAAGATTTTTTACATATAACTACATGAATCTTTTTTAGAAAGTTTTAGAGAGTTTTTTCGTATTGTAAACAAATATTTTAAATGCGGGAATTAATATTTTAAACCAGTATAAAGGATATTTTTAATCATTAATTCCTCGCTTTTAATGATAATATTCATTAATAAATTAAAATCTGTGAATATCTTTTTTTATATACGTTACTTTTCCATAGACATTAATTTTAAGAATAAATCATTATATTACTCTCTATGTTTTTAATTTTAAATTGATTCCTACTGAATTAGATTAGATCATGTAATGTGGCGTCAATAGCAATCGCTCAATACCGCTCTTTTAGCAACACTATGAGGAAAAAGATAGACAACTGATTATCGCAAAAACACATTGCTGGCGCTTGATTTCCGCGAAATATTTCATATATTTCTTTGACATGTGAAACGAGCCGTCATCCACGACAGCTGAGCTCATATGTCACAAAATATCCTTATCCGCCGTCTGGTCGATACGAATGGGTATCGCTCGATATCCCTTTTGCATGCGGAAATCGTACATAGTGCGGGAGGTGAAATTCGGTTCAGCTTCGAGGTGGTCAGCAGAACGAGCTTCCGGTCTGGAGACCCGATAATCTCGGCTGCGCAGTTCCATGCATGGAGTTGTCAATCAGGGTTGATGGTGTCCCGCTGGAACGTCCGCTGTCTGTCCGACTCGTCGACGGATATATACGAGGTCCGGACACCGCACGACATCCGCAGTATTCATGCGATCTATCTGATCGCCTTCCTGTTCGCGAGCAATACGATCGCGCGGCTCTCTGTTTCGATTCAATGTAGTATTAGGCTCCGCGTCGCTCCGTTCCGATACAATAACGCCGCGATAAAAGTAGTTCCGCGATCAATAACGCGCAAGATTAATATGCGCACGTATGAATTCTTTTCTCTAATGTTCATCGAGCTCAATTACGATACTGTATATTGCTGTTCTAGCAATTTGCGAAATTGATTTTACATTTTTTGCACCATTAACTTTAATAAGTTATAAGATGTTAAATTTATAAGATGCATTCACAAATTGTACTTTATATTACTAATTATAGTAAGCAACTATTTAGAGCAAGACTAGATTAGGTACATACATTTTTGTAGTTAAATTATTTTAATTAATTTAATTGCTATATAAAATTAAATTGCATTAAATTGTTATATAAAATATTTAATATTTAACGAGGGTCTAACTGACCCCCGTTGATATCGATTCACGTGATATCCAGCATTCAGTTTGCGAAAATTTCGTCACTGCCTATGACCACTTCTCCCCCATGGCAGTGAAAACGCAGATAGGCGCTGATTCGAATTAGCGCGAGATTTCGAGCGGGTTTCGCGGTAATTGGAAGCGGTCGTTTTTGCCATCGTGCTGCGCTCTCGGTGGGTAGTTACGTAGGTAGGTGGGTGAGCAGGTAGATAGTAGGTACTTGTTTGCGGAGGGCGCGAATAGATTAATCATCCGTTAAGCTTGGGCAAGACGTGTACGCGTCGGTGGCTGTACCGGCTTAATCCAGCAGGTTCACCCCTTTATGCCGCCGCCTGTCCTCTTCAGTATCACCCCCTCCGCCTGGCTGGCGCGACGGAATAACAGATGTAACCCGAGCGCCTTACACAGCGGTGAGTTACGCCCACTCCGAGACACACCAGATTGTGTAACTTCGTAAGCCCTCGCGTTTTTTAATGGATTTTCTCGCTAACGTGACAAATTAATGTAAACATCACGTGGTGTATTCGTTCCTTGTTTTGTTTGCTTTGATCTTTAAAGTTATATCTTTATAATCGTCTAGCTGATGAAAGATTAAACATAATTAATAATTTTTTGTTTTGTTCTTATTTATAATTTAATTTATGAGATAGCTGAACTACATTTAATATTGCCAAATCGTAGTTAATGAAGACTTAAAATAGACACCGAAATTGTTCAACCGTGATCATTAACCCTTCAAGGGTACACATACCTGTATTAACTCACTCGGGCCTACGGGCACACTGGGCACACTGGGCACAAAATACCCAGTTGCGGTTTTTCGTTTATAATTTCATTCCTAATTCAACGTTGAGCTTTTTTTTAAATTAAAGTTTATGCAATTCTGCGTAAAACAAACTCGTAATCGATTAAAGAGTGAGAACAAGTGTCCATAGGCAAATGGCACCATTTTTTTTGCATTCGATTTTGGTCACAAAGTAGGTACCAAACGAAAGATCTCGTCAAGCTGATTACAGATATGTCAGCCTCAGAGTGTACCTATTTAACGTTCCACAGATATCGGGCTCCAAAGGTTCCAGTGCCGAAAAATGTGTTATGAATTCTTTTGACCGAACCAATTGGTTAGATTGTAGAACATGTCAGTGACAGAAAAAATGTCTTTTTGTTCGGAAAGGTAGCTCCATTCTTGTGGCTTTCTTGATCACGCAGTGGTAATCAGTAATTTTTGGATATCTCTGGAACGGTAAATAGGTACACTCTGAGACTGACATATCTGTAACCAGCTTGACGAAACCTTTTGTTTGGTACCTACTTTGTGACCAAAATTGAATGCGAAAAAAATGGGGCCAATCATGTTCTCACTCTTTAATAAATATAAAGCGGAAGTATTAATCATTAAAAAAAAATTTTTTTTTCGAATTTTTGCGTTTTTTTATTCAATCTTCAATATCTCCGGTTCTAATTGACGAAAATAAAAATTTTAAAAAGCATTTTAAAGCGGAAAAGTAGTATTTCAACAATATGGTAACCGTTTTTTGATACGGCGTTTAGGCTCGTTTCTACCTGATCCTTATATCACCCGAATTAAGTTATGGGTCAAACGTACCAGAGTACCCTTGAGGGGTTAATCAGTATCTTTAAATAAATATCTATCGATACCTATAAATATTTTAATACATTTTTCCAATATTTTTATTTAATTTATTTAATATTTACACGTAGTACCAATCTCATATCCTTTCAAGATCCAACTTCCATAATTATTGCTTGATGCAATGAGAGATATGTATAAAAGATCACGGAATGGATATAGGTATGTATAAACGTGTATGTATATTACGGAAAGGATGAAAATCTTAGAAAAAGAATTTTATATCTTTCATGGCCTAACATAAGCTGCGGCAAACTTCGTCTATGCCTAATACGATTCTGTGTTCATACAGTCTTACTTTCGTAGTCTGGACAGACGATTTACGTTGCTTCCCGCAACAGCCACAATCCTCCTGCCCCGTCGCCCAACTTCCAGTTCTATCGACTTTGCGGTATAACCGTGAATACAGATTATATCGTGCGATGGTGATCCATAAATGCATGGTTGTGTTGGTAGTTTATGCGCCGTTGCATAGAAATTTAGGAATGGCGAAGAGCTGAATTTATATTTCGTGCGAACCGTATTTGATAACGTCGGTATATCATCGCCCCTAATATCCCTGAGTGTGTTTTACAGCAACTTATCTTAGAATCGCTACATACTTTTCTACATTTATACGTAAAATGTAGCAAGATGTTCATATTTTATAATGTATCAGTATATGTATTTCATAAACATGTCACAATTAACTATTTTACAGATCCATATAAAAGGATTTTATAATACAAATTTATAGATATTTATAGATATTGAATCAATCCGAAATCAAAACTTCTTATTTTCCAAAATTTATTTTTTGCAATAAATTTTAGTACGGTAGTAATTTATATTCGGATGAATACGTTCAATCATTTTTATGTCTTTGTAACAACAAATAATAATTCAACTGTTGCAATTAAAAGAAAATTAATTGTTACGATACATATTTTGTAATAAATATTATTAAAAACCGTATCTTTTCTTATCACATCTAATTAACGAAACAGTTCGTTGCGTAGTTTCTTGTAAAATTGTGCAGAGAACTCAGATATATCTTCTGCGAACCTATTTCACTGATAGAACATGGCAAGGAGAAAGGGACGAGAACAACTTACGAAGCGATAAAGATGAAAAGAAAGAGGGAATTTCATATCGTCACCCTCGACGCTTTCGAGTAAGATCGCTGAGACGGTGCAAAACGCACCTGAGCGCCGCTTTTCTTTTCTTCTTCATGGCACCATGAGTGGCGTAAAAAAGTCGTTGCAGGAGAATTTAGGGTGCTTTTTAAAATGCCGCATAATGAAACATCCCCTTTTATAATAAAATATTTACTTAGTCAATTATATCTCTACACATAAAAACACACACATACATGTCCAAATAAGTCTTTTCTAAAATGATCGAAACAGATAAACCGTGATTTTTTTCTCTTTCATTGAGATTTTAACCAAAGCTATAATTTTCTTAAAAGAAAAAATCCCATACCTATGTTTTATTTTTATATTTCAATATTAAGATGCTAAAAAATATCCTCGACTGATAGATATGTATCATGAATTTTAAGTATATGTCTCATTTTATCGATAACGACATCAAGCCAATCGAGATTTATATTACATATTTTTTGCAGTAGTAATGGGATTGTCCAATGGCGCTGTAAAAAATTAAAATAAAGGTACTTAGACGACACTCGACAATAGGCGCGCAGCATGCGATGTGTCAGCGTGGCCGACGTATCGCGCTTTAATACAGAGTACAATCGTGTCAACAGCAAAACCGACGCGGCAAAAATCAAGCCGTGGTGTTAATTGTGGCTACACTGATTTCACCTCATCGTTACTCGTACGTTTCACACCGACAATTTACCCATGTTCCGACCAACCCCTCATACAGACTGGTTTTTGGAGCGCACACCGAGGGGGAAGATGTACGAGGGGGAATATCGACAGCAACTGTCCATTGAAAATCGCGTGTGTGCTCTTACGAAAAATCGAGTGGAATGGGTTTATAATAATTGACTGGCGCGGTGCACTGTCATCTAAAATTATATATTCACCGATTTTATATCATTTACGATCCATTATCGCCATAATTACTATAACTTTATTATTGCATAAATGTTAATCACAAAGCTATATACGATTTGTTCCCAAATCTGTTGTCCCCTGATTTATTAATATAATTGTTATATATTATCATTAATGTGTACTTATAAAACCGTTCGCCTCATATTTATCATATTATTTTGGCAAAAATAAAGTGATTCAGAAATCTATTAATCGAATAAATTCTACAGTAAAAAAATTGCTACGAATCTGAATTAACAAAGAAATAAAATAAAAAGTAAATAATTTCGAAATGCATGTAGCTGTCGCGATTATCTTTCACATTAATAGTTATGATTTTGAAAATTAGCCTACAGTTGATATCGGAATGTTATTATGGATAGAATATCAGCCTCTGTAGTGTACCATTAATACTTCGAGGACACTAATAGTGTTATTGTACACGGTGCATTAAACAAAACAATTATTGTCCGCTAAATAATCAGTATTTAGCGGATTTCATTATTGTACGTTATTTGTTTATCATTATTATTATTGTTATTAAACCTAGTATCTCCCTTGTTGATTGGTATCATATTACTTACAGACATTACGATACGTATTAATTAATTACGGTATTAATGCTAATATCGTAAATAGTCAAGCACGGAACGTGCCATTTGTTCTACAGTTTGCACTCGCGACAAGATGTTTGTACAAATGTACAAACGTTGTCTCAACGCGACTGCTAAATAGAATGCCGCCGAGAAACGGAGAAGTAATAGATTATTTTCAAACCCCTTGGTTGCACTCGAAACGGTTTAGATGGTTCTTACGAGCTCAAAGGAGATAAGCGCACCGTAAAAGTTTTCCACCTGGCTTTACATGGAGATTGGTGTATCGATCGCCTCGCGATGGTCGAAATTTTGTTTAAAAGCCCTCGGTTATCACTAAGTTAGCCGACCCTTCTCCACATTTCCTTACGGATCACTTGGACGCAAACCGCGACGAAAGGTGCAACCACTTTCTGTACAACGGAATGTTAAAGCCAACTGAAGCGTTGGTCCCCATGAATAACAAATGCACAATCTCTAGCCTCTACTAGCACCTTGGACCCTTACCTCGCAGCGCCCCGGGAAGTTTTCCACCCTCTCTGGAGAGAGAGGGAGAGAGAGAGAGAGAGAGAGAGAGAGAGAGAGAGAGAGAGAGAGAGAGAGAGAACCTGGAAAACTTTTAACTGGATACATTACCTGCTTGACTACCGCCGCCTTTCTTTTTTTTTATCACAGTCTGGGCTTTTAAACTCCTATGGTTGGCGCAGCCGCCGTTATTAGAGATTTCATGGAGGAACAGGGGGGAAAATAATGAATAATAGTCCCGAGGATCGTCATTATAGCCATTGTTACGAAGACACGCCAGCCAATGATCTCCTTGAAATATGATGCGACAAATTTTGCGCAGCAACTATCGCGTTATCGTTTTTAATAGTGTTATATTATATCGATTTCTAAACTTTGCTTGTTACATAACTGTCGATTGATCTTTTATTCATTATTAAAATTATGATCTGCGGTTGTCAATTAAATGCGTGTCTATTGTAACTTAAATTTTTTTAAGTTTTGCGTTTACATAATTGAAATAATTTAATGCTCATAATATAATGTAATTCTTGCTTATCTTTTTAATCCAAGAGTTTTTTTTCCCGAAATTGAATAATTTTCATAAAATTATTTTTGATAAAAATACTATTTCTTAACAATATCTATCAATGTTACTGTTATGAATCCATTTTACTCGAGGCACTTACATAAACTTTTGAACAAATGGATAAAATTATTCCTTTATGGAAGTTAAATTACTTTACAAAAGTTTGCAAGTACCGGAACGAGATCTGCAACAGATAAATATAGAGGCGGCTTTCTATTTGCATTTAATCTACGCTCGCATAATGGAGGTTACAATGTTGCGCATATTAGTTGATGTAATTTATGATGCATCCAATTGGAAAACATTTTAATATTTTCCAATATTACGTTAAATTTTGCTATTAGAAGAAGGAAGATATGTATTTGTAACTCTCTAATTATACATTTTAAAATTATTTTACGTTACTTTTTTAAATATCTAATAATAGAACTCAATGAAAAAAATACCGTAAGAGTAACATTTTACTAAAATTATTCATTTCTGTAATTATTGTAATATATATTAATCCTTATATAATCATTATATTATTACCGCTTCCGTTATGATCATTATAAAATTTCTGTGAAATTCTGTTCTCATAATTATGTATATCATATAATTAATGTAGATAGACAATTTAAAAATATTATGTAATATTATCAATAAATTATTTTAACTTCCGTACTTTTTTTAATTTTAATATAATGTATTTTGGAATATCCTCTTTCTCTCTCTCTCTCTCTCTCTCTCTCTCTTTCTCTCTCTCAAATTAAAGCATATAATAAAAAATAATAAGAACTCTACAACACGCAAACAATTTTTGTAAAACATTAATCCAGATACAGTATCGTAGCTTAAGTTATAATCCGCGTTCTGCTAACTAGGAAAAGTCGAAACGTTGATGGACAGCCTTAATTAGCGCGCTGCCCATTATCCAGCACGAAGAAAACGTATTTATCATGGCAAAAAATTTGGACGAGAGAAAGAGAAAAATATTATACGCTTCTATTTACCCAGGCAGATGAGTCTTCCTGATTATGAGTCGTGGAATTCTACCTAACTCGCCGTTGTGTCATTTCTGTTAACCCGCACCCCCTCGACTGTTTCCGACCGTTTGCGAGATTCGTCCCCATCTAAGAACTCGAGCAAATATTGGTTTTGTCTAGTGGCCTCGCGATTTGCATAATTAAATCTTGGAATGTGCGCCTGTGCCTCCGTTGCGACGCGACCGGTCGGCGGATGCGAAAATAGGAATAATTAAAACTTGGCCAGATTATTTGCCGGAATCCACCAGGACGAGAACGCGCTCGGAGCTGCGTGGAGATTTATTAAGGGTCCCCGACTGTATACAGCATGCGGACGAACGCCGCACGTGGGATTTTCCGGGCGTTTCCTAGAGCGACGCCATGTCATAAAAGAGAGGCATCCGCTCTGCGACCAGATTAATCCAACTAACGCAATTTTCGCGAAATGGGATGTGTTTTACGTGACGTCGTGTAATCGCAAAAATTCATGAAAATCCGGAACAATACTTGTCTGTACATAGCGCTTCTTGCTTTTTTTCGTGAACCCGCTGAATTGATGTTAACAGTGACAAACATTGACATTTATTATAGAACGTGTATAACGTAAACTACTTAACGTAAGTCTACGTCAATATGTATGTCAAATTTTATAGATTATAACTTATCTATAAATTGATAAACGCATTATTTAATATATTTGTTTTAGAATGTTTCAATTTTGCAGCTTTATGTGATATCAGAAAAAGTTTGTTAAAATATTTTTCTGATTTGCATGCACTAAATTAATTATTTTATTTCTAGTTCACTTTTTATAAATTGTTACTTTAAGTGCTGCCGTTACATAGTGTACTTGTGTTATGGCTGGTTGTCATGGATCATGCGTGTGTAATCAATCGAAACAACTTTCGCAGACGAGATGTATTGCTTCTTTTCCAGGTCATTTCAAGCCATTATGGTAAATGCCGCATTAATTTTGCAGCATGATCAGAGATAGACAAGTCAATGCTCAGCGGATCCTATTCTTGTTGTGCACCTGTGGCGCAGTTGGTCGTACACTACATTAAATATTTCTTGGTCACTCACTTTAGCGTTCTTGTTTTTTGACGAAATATTTTAGAGGCTGAACAAACAACTATAAAACATGAAAATTAAGGCTAAGAGAACAAAGAAAGAAAAGAATTGCTCATGCAGACTTATGTTTTGTTCCAAATAATATTTTGTAAATTGTAAAATATAAAATATACTAATTTACACACACACATCTTAAATTATTTTTAAAATGTAAAAAAATATTATCTTCTACTTGCAGTTTTGCATATTTATGTGTGCAATTTTTGTATGAATAATCAAATGCAGTATATATCAAGTAGTTAATTTTGCAAACAGTAATCGTATTCATTAGGACATACTGCTTTAATTAAAGTACTTTTGCGATTAGTAAAGCTTTTCATTTCTCATAATTATACTAATTATTGTTCTTGCGTATAGAATGCTTGCAATTACCTGGTAAAAGATTCCGAGATTCGTAATCTTTACTAAGTTTACCGAGATTTCATAATTAATAGTTAAACTTCCCTTGAGACCTACGACATTGCATTTTAGCTCTTTGTCCACGTTCGCATATATGGATACATCAGTACAAATGTGTTTACCCATTACATCACCTGTGTACCTACTAACATTATTCTCCTTGCTAACTCGGGAGCAGGTTCTCCCGTTATGGTCGTTGCCTACACTGCTTAGAATTTATTGCTATCCACCTATCTACCTACTAAGGCTCATAAGAACCGCGAAGCGCCGTGTAATTAGCAAAGCAGAAATCTCGAGATTCGTGATATTTAAGGTTCTTATTTCCTACAATACATAAACCATACGAGCTCAATCTTTTACGATATATGCCATTGAATATTTATACTGATTGTGTTTAGTGTTTAAAACATTTTATATTTTTACAAATAAATAACACATAAATTTTATATTACATACATATTTAAAAAATGTATAAACCTAACTTTCCTCTTTGCAAAAATAATAAAAATTATATACTTTTGTGTGTGTGTGTGTGTGTGTGTACAAGCAACTCTCTTGATGGAATAAGACTAAGAGTGATGCATATTTTTGTGACATATTTATTGGATGGAAGAATGATTACAGCAGTGGAATTTGTTCCCCTTTAAGTTTGAGGGTGATAGATATTATGAATGACGCTGGGTGCGAACAGTAATTGTTACATCGCATGTCTGATCGCGAAAGCCAGGGGAGGGGTAAATGAGGGAGAAGTGAATCGCCTAGGATTGATTTATTGCCGTTGAAGTGTACGTAAAACGCACTTCATTGATCCCTTGTTATCGACAGGCGACGCGGTATCTTCTACTTGATATTATTATCAATATTCTAATTTGATACGTTTGCGATGTTCTAATATTACAGATACAAGATTGATATATGCAATATATTGATTATAAAAAATATAAAATTAAAATAAAGTAAAAATCAAATTGCATAATTAATATACTTTATATCTAATAAATTTAAGTTTATAAATTTTTAATTTAAAGATTTAATTATAAATTTTAATTGTAAATTTACTTTGTTATAAACCACAGCAAAAATGTAAATTATCCAATTTAAAATAATTTACTTACTGCATAGAACTGATTCAGTTAAGTATATTATAGGTTCTAGACGCGCGTGTCGATACGATGCTATATATCTCGTCTATGCGGACAGTTAACGATAATTGGAAACATCCCTTGCGCATCACCGCATCGATTCTAACCCTCATAATTGAGGAAATGGGTGCGGGGGCGGGTTAAGGGCTAAAATTCTCGTGGGGTGAAAAGCATCCTTTATTCCGTCATCATCTTTGACGCTTCCAACGCCATTATTTCTCAAGCAATATGTCGACCAATATTGCGTAAGTTCGAGAATTACACACGTATATACACTTATTGTTTATACCGCCATATATTGTATCACTTATTTAACCAATAATTAAAACTACATTGTGTATATATGCATTATATTTAAATTATTATATATAAATTATTATATATAAATTATTATGTATAAATTATTATGTATAAATTATTATGTATAAATTATTATGTATAAATTATTAGGTATAAATTATTATGTATAAATTATTATGTATAAATTATTATAAAAAGAAGAAGGAAAGAGAGACAAAAAAAGATTTATATTATTTATATGTTGTAATAAATCGTTTGAGTGTCGTATAGAAAATCGTTAATGGATTTAATAGCAAGCATTAAGATATATATGTTAAAAAAAAACGTTATGATATTAAAAGATCATTTATAGTTATTCGGGGCATTTTAAATCTTGTTAATTAACTTTGTACCACACTACGTATTGTATGCGTGCATAGATGTATTTAATTCGACTAAACTGTTTGTAGCATGCAATCGCGTAGATACTAAACACTCGAAAAAGCTGTCGTGAAATCATCTTAAAAATAGCAATAAACTGCGACAAATTACTTTTTATCTTTATAAATAACACTTGCTATTAATTCTTCAGCCGACGATTCGATTCAATTAACGAGACGAAATTGTATTGCGTTGATCTTCGTATTAACGCATTATTACGCCTAATTGTATGATTACGTTTTTATAAAAGTCCGATGAAAATCTTTGCCCAGTTTTGTCATAATCTGAATTGCGTAAATGTATGTACAAATATCATTTCGTATGTGCCATGATAGTAAACGAACTTGGAAAGGCGGAGGATAGATACCACGAGGGAACGGTGTTAGATTAAACTCGAGTAGAGAAACAGCGCCTCTCGGGATGGCCGGGGCTTAAACAGTTTTAATCTATGCCTAGCAAGCTCACGTGAAAACAAATCGCGGCCTTATCACCACCTGTGAGGTAGATAACAACTTTTCTCTCGCTCCTGTCTTTCTCCCCTTTTTCGCTCCCCGATTTACCATTCCTTCTTTCGCGACCTTCGCATCTCGCTTTAGCTTACCGTTGTTTCCTCTTCGTTCCGTTCGTACGTCTCTATCATGTAACTCTCTAATTCTGTCTCCTTTCTTCGTTTTAACCGTTCTGCACCCTTTCTTCTTTCTCTCTTCCTCTCTATTTCTCCCGGCTGTTCGTATGAACTCCAAACATACGACCGTACGGCCCACCCGACGGATGCACCGATTAAACTTTCGAAAACTGTTTGCATGAATAGCCAAGCGTTTCGCCGCACGTGTGCCAGCAGTGAGTGCTGACAATTAACACGCTGAAAATAGAGAAAGCAACTCGCCGATAGGCCTGCCTTGCGTAATGCGCTCTTTCGAGTTAACGCGATCTTTATTAATTATCAATCTCGGCAGCATTACCACTCTTTTCGTCTTTACGACTTCATTTGTTGTTTGAAAACATCACTTTAATTCATTAATAGAGCAAATAATTCAAGTTCGCATTTTGCTGTTTAAATAATTATACCGTAACCAAAACCAAACCAGTAACATTTATTTAATTGTTAATTACTTATGATTTAATTAATAACGCAAAATGTTCTTTATCCATGATATAAAATATTGCGCCAGCGGACAAGTAATAATAATATATTTAAATAAATGATTTAATTGTAATCAGGATTTCAAGAAAGTATAGATAGAAGATTAATATATGGATATCAGTGCAAGGAGCCTGAGTTACTTTCCCACTTTTCTAGAATAACTCGTCAAACGCGAACGTAATCATTTGTGTCAACATCTTATAGACGCCTGCGTACAGCGACGTAATCGACGGTCGGCACATTCGAAATATGATTACTGATCGTAGAAATATTTTTTTATGATATTGAACGCTGGCCCGTTACACACTACGCAGAATGAGGTCATAAAGCGTTACTGGCATCGCGCCTTAATAAAACGACCGGCCGTAGTTATCGGACGCAAGCAGAAATTGTTTCTCGTCCAACGTGATTTCCTTTTCCACCCCAAAATCCGGGTAAGAGCATCGGCGAAAATAGACCATGGAAGTTGTCGGAATCCCTGGTGCGTCCGTGACAAGACCAGTTGGAAGCAACCGGACGAATTGGCGGAGGACAATACTTACACCAGCATGGATTTCTCCGGCGCCAATCTGTTACGAGCGAAAGAGAATGAGCAAGGAAAATGAGTTAACCGTTACCTACAAATCACGACACCGGAGATTCCGCGACTAAAAATCTCTCGACCGTTGCCTGTGTCTCGCAATAGATACAACAAGGAAATACACAGCTTACTGTTTAAAATGAGAGACGAGGTAACGGGCGTCAAAAATATTTCTCTCAAAATACAAAGATAAAAGACTGCATTGCAAGAGGAAACAATACAATTTTAAGGATATTTAATTAAAGATCCAAGATATACAAACTGTTATTATGATATTGATTTCAGAACATATAATTATAATTCAAAATGTATCTTTTCTAAGTTATTAATTATTGTTAAGATAACGAATTAAAACTTTAAATATCTTCATTAGATATTAGATTGACTTGATATCGATCGATAGTTTTATCAGAAATATATTCCAAATGTTCCAAATAATTCTCGTAAAAAGTAGATAGTAAAGAATGCAAGATTTCTGGGACACCGTGTATGCATAACTTAAATATATCTCTTGAGTCTGACTGGAGGTAAGGACGAAAGTATAAGCGACGGCAAAATTGCGTGAAGATGATATACACTTTAAAAAGAGAAAGATGAGCGTGTATGAACATAGGTACTTAGTGATTATTAAAAAATATAAGATGTTTCTTCAACGCTTGGCTATATACACGTTTCTTGGGACTAATACAAAATTGTATGAGATATTGGTGCGAGAACAGTTGAGTCACGAAAGGTCAATTTCTCAAGATCGCGGTTTAATAGCCGTAAAACATTTCCTGATATTCCGTGAATTCTGACTTGTAATGTCTAAAACGGAACTTGTTATTGCGATACACGAAAAGAACTTGTACTTAAATAGCTTGGCGGTATTCGCAGATGTTTCAGGGGTAACGGTAATTATCTGTGTACGCAATTTTGCATCAATGCATGTAATAATGACGTGCTTATCAAATATGCAGTGCTCGTTTATATGTGTCTGCAAATTGCTTGTTAATTTTTAACTTTTTTTGCAAATACTTAAAAATAGCATACACGTTAAAGCTGAAAGCTACTAGAATGTCTGTACGAATTCTGAAAATATATAATTAACGCTAAAAAACTGAAGAATTAAACAAAATAAATTTATAGTTTAAGATAAAGTTACAATCTTTCATCCTTTTCTTTATCTTTTCTAACTTATTAAAAAGGAGCTAACAATAACGGAACAAGTTTGAAATTCAATAGCGTTCCTGTCATAAAGTGATTGTACAATCTCAGACCTTTATACTTTCTTTCACGACGGTTTCGCTATAACTTATTTGCGAAGAAAAGTTGGCATCGGGCAAGGCTGATTAACCAATAAATCGAGTCTGAAAGGAGAAATTCATTAACCTACAACCATAAATAACCAGATGCCCTCTCACCAATGGCTCTTGCAAAACAATAGTTATATTTATGCAAAATTTCCAGTTACACAGATGGGTAAGAGAAAGTGTGAAAGTCGGGGGTGGGCATAGCACGCTTATAAAATGAGTACCATTGTATTTCCATCGTGCTGCTATAAAGCGCTGCCTCTTTTGGACATACGATGCTTTTCTTTTCTCTGTCCACTCTTTTTTCTTTCTCTAGTTCCGTCATTTTCTATCCTTTTCCGTGTATTATTAAAATAATTATCCTGCGTGTACATCGTTATAGATTGTACATGCCAACGTACATAACTAAAATTGCAGAGAGAAAGAGAGAGAGAGAGAGAGAGAGAGAGAGAGAGAGAGAGAGAGAATGACAACAATGAAGAATTAAATGAGATAAAGAAAAAGAAAGAGAAACAGTGAATGGTGAGAAAAGCGTAGTTGAGCGACAACAGGATTGTACGGTAGAACAATTTCATTCTCGGGTAAAGTGATGTCCGGTAGAGAAACTCCTAGTGAAGTGACCTCGCAAGAACCATGCCAATCTGCTTCGTAGTGTCAAGTTTCCAAATTTCCGGTCGTTACGGGTAGTTGAAGGGAAGGGTGGACGGTGGTGAAAGGAACGCGCAATCCGGGAGTCAAAGGGGCAAGTTTCAGTTTGACTGGAGACACCCGGCCCTTTCTCACTTTTATCCATCTTCATCCTGAGAATTTCTCCTTGCCGCGTCTTGTTACTGAAATTTCTCTTCCCCGCGTATTCCCTTATTTTACATCGCTTCTCATCCGTTGGTTCCGTCCTTTCCTCTCACCCTATAGCTATCTTATGCATCGTTTCGCTTCGGTTCCTTCGTCTTCCTTCGTTCTCGCCCTTAGCGCTTACCTTCCCTCGCCTTACATTTGTGTTCTACACTTCCACGGGGGTGTTAACGGTCTATTTCGACTTGGACCTACGGGAAATTAGTCGAAACTCCCTCGGGGCCGACGGCAGCTTGGGCAAGATTCCCTTCTGCACACAACGACTTCTCTCTCGGTGGTCGACACCGGGACGAAGCGCAGCTGGGATGTAGATAAGACTACGAGTGTATAACCGACGAGATTTTGTAACGATAAATAAGATTCAAATTGCTAATGCAATTTAAACAATTGATTGCGCATATTTACAATCGCGAAAAAATTTAGGAAGATTATTATTTCCGTTAAACATAAAAATATGTATAAAGATACAACGGACTAAATGCTCAATTCGAATAGAGATAAACACGTTTTGAAGACATTGATTAATAAATAAATTTACTTATGGGTCATTCTTCCGAAACCAAACACACTTTGTACCTCGGGGTGTTCGATCGCCTCGTAACTTCACTATTCATTCACATATATCGAAGGGACATATCTCGATTTTTTTTAGATTTTTATAATAACTCATTTAGCTATGTCGCAATACTGATTTTTGAAAAATTTTCTAAAATGACTTTGCAAATCATTTTTTTGTAGTACGTGAACATTATTTATAAAATCCTGAAAGTTTTCTGATGGAAATATCGCCGACCCATTATTAATTTAAAAAAGCACTGAAAAACCTAAAAAAAAGGTTAAAAACTCGTTTTTCATCGTGAGCCTAAATAGTAGAGTCCGACCGAAACCACTTTTTTTAATTTCGGCCAAAACCGAAAACAAATATTCGGTTCCTTCTCAATTTCGGCCGAAACCAAAACCGAAAACCGAAACTTTTGTTATATTACAAAATAAATGAATAATATACTAATATACTATCTATAAAACGCTTATTAACACATTTAACACTATAATATTGCATGAATTGCATGTGCATCCTCAACTTTTAAATAAAACAATAAAATCACTAAAATCAGTATCACATATTTGATATTAATTATTAATCAATAATCATATTATTGACTATTGAGATCACATAAAATAAAAGTTTATATTTGTACTTTACTTAAGATGTTTTGTAATTACTGTAATCAGCAGGTAATCAGTAATTAAAATTAAACAATTTTATATTGTAATGTAAAAATAATAGTTTCTCTGCATTTTCGCCCAACAAATTACTGCGCCTGTCCGCATAAAGTTGTCCAGCACTCTTAAAACAATATCACAAATATCACAATTCACAATATGAAAACAAAGAGGAACTTACAGTTATATTGACCGGCGAGCGTTCACAAACTTGACAGTGAAACGGCGCGACCAGCGCCAACGTGGGCAGCGTGTTGCGTGTTACGACTTGTACAATTTCGGTTTCGTCGCCGAAACTGTCTCTCAATTTCGGCCGAAACCGAAATCGACCGAAACCGTGATTTTTGGCCGTAACTGGCCGTAACTGAAACCGAAACCGAATTTTCGGTCGGACTCTACTAAATAGTCACATTGAAATAAATATTTTTTTTAATTCCTTGAATTTTTTACCTACTAGATGAGATTTTCGGACTGGGGCAGGCCATACTTTTGATGTAAAAAAATTAAAACCAATTTTTTCATACATGTAGTTCTAATGAGTATAACAACACAAGTGCTAGAACAATGAAAAAATTGGTTTTAATTTTTTTACATCAAAAGTATGGCCTGCCCCAGTCTGGAAATCTCATCTAGTAGGTAAAAAAATTCAAGGAATTAAAAAAATATATTTATTTTAATGTGGCTATTTAGGCACACGATGAAAAACGAGTTTTCAACCTTTTTTTACGTTTTTCAGTGCTTTTTTAAATTAATAATGGGTCGGCGATATTTCCATCAGAAAACTGAGAATTTTTCATATAAGAACGTATTTTTTTCGGATTTTATAAATAATGTTCACGTACTACAAAAAAATGGTTTACAAAGTCATTTTAGAAAATTTTTCAAAAATCAGTATTGCGACATAGCTAAACGGGTTATTATAAAAATCTAAAAAAATCGAGATATGTCCCTTCGATATATGTGAATGAATAGTGAAGTTACGAGGCGATCGAACACCCCAAGGTACAAAGTGTGTTTGGTTTCGGAAGAATGACCCTTATACAAAATATATATTGTAACCATATTTTAAGCCTCTCTCTCTTTATCTAAAAAAAGGATCAAATTATTAAATAATTTTATACTTTACTTGAGCTTCGTATCTCGTATCCTAACATTTATATACCAAGAGCTTTCTAAATTTCTCACAGTTTCTGTAAATAGAAAACTTTACTCGGAAATATTGTTATTAACTCGGCAGGAACTATCTCGCGAAGTGAAAAAGTTTCATCCAGAACTTCCTCATCGCTAGCGTAGAGTCGGAGTATTTCAACGGCGCGATAAGGTATTTGTTTTCCGATTATGTAATTAAAAAATGTATACGGAATGCTGTTCGTTATGGCATGTCCAAAATATTAAATTATATATTATCCATCACTAGAGACTAGATAGTAACATACAAACTTAATACAAATATACAAATAACATATATTTCAATTTGCAGGTAATTCAATACAATTAATACAATTAAAGATAATAAACACATTGCGTCGTATTAGAAATTACATTTACATATCACGTTTTACAGCACTTTATTTCATGTGACCGTCACATTGTGACGTATATCTTTTTTTCCTAAATGTGCATTGAGCACAGTGTAAAGTACGACTCAATAAAAATAAATTACGCCATTTATCTCTTTTCTACGCATCAATGCAACAGTTCGAGATGTGTAAAGTTCTGAAGTGAAACATTTGCACGGGTTGCTTCCTTCCGAGTTTTGGCACGAACTCTTTTAAGCATTGGCTTACAGATATTTCCTCGCACAAGATCCACTTTCTTTCGGCGCGACGTGTATTCGCGCACAACATCGTAAGACAGGACGGATAGCCCGATAAAGAAATAACAAAAAGAAGAAAACAATGAAAAAGATTTCAAGCTACGTGGTGCGGAACATTGATAGTAGATTTTCAATTCTCTTTGATTTTCTTAAACTATGTTCCTATCTCCTCGCCTCAATTTTCGTACGAAATTTAAGCATCTCCGTCACTTCTCTGTTCGCCATGCCGCTGGATCAATTGAAAAGAAACTATCCCCCAATATATCTCGACTCTTGCGTCGTTCATTCTAGCTAACGTACACATATGTGTGAGAAAATCAACGGTGAGTGTATGCGCCATCGTTTTATCTAAATCAGAATCTGGAAATCAATGGTGCATGTCGTGTTTAGCTTGCCGTAACAGCAGAAATGTGCCAAACTATTTTAGAAAAGAATATCAAGATGCATTATTTGAAAATATTATATTTGTGAACAAAAATATATTTACGTATATGTTTATATATATATATATATATATTTTTTTTTTTGTGTATATGTCTTATTTATTGTAAAATTTTTCTTTATGTATTTGTATATACATAACTTATATATTCTTTATATGTATATATATATGTATACTTATATATTCTTAATTTGTATACCAAAAGACTTATTGCCGAATCTATATATAATTTTCAATAATTCATAAAATTGCGAATTAGAGCCATAACGTGATTATTAGATAAATAAATTATAGGGGAACCCGGGGCATAACGGGTCCACGGGGCATAATGGGATAGTGTCGAGATCTCTTAACAGAGATACTGCCATGTAATGAAAAGTATGGAAATTATTACTCTTAGATATCCCTACCCGCGTGCTGTTATCAGTTTCCATATTATTTTTAGCTGAAAGATGCCAGAAATTATTTAATGCGTTCGCTATGCTCTCCGCGACTGAG
>NJRP01000073.1:230991-329971 GCA_003063835.1 Aphaenogaster floridana | reverse complement strand
AAAGTGTAATAATACATTTTTACATATATTCCGTATTGTAAAGAATCATTTTTAAGAAGTTTTGGACATTAATATTTGAGAAATAAACAATTTTCATAAGGCATCCCATTATGCCCCGCATAAAATCGATACTAAGGTTAACTCACGTTTTCGAAAAACAATAATTTTGTCCTTTCAAACTATTCTTTTGTAATAAAGCTTGTATTTTCTTTATAGCGGACATTTCAAAGAATATTTTAGTGCCAAACAGAGTTCATTTATTTATTGTTAATACGTTGTAAACTTGTATAATCCTTAGCGTTCCCGTTATGCCCCGGGTTCCCCTATAAGATAATTCTCAACAGAAATGAGAAACTTGAGGAAATTCTGCTACGATACAAACGCAAACACATGTCCGTATTGGTGTATGTGCGGCTTTCGCGCCAAAGTTTGCCAGCCGCTCACACACCATTTCCAGACTACTCGTGAACACGTGTTCGACTTGATGCGTGTATCACGACTAGACTCTAAAGTGTGGGCAATTTGTAACTTGGTCGTTCATATTCATGCGAATTTAATAAAAAAATGTTACCTTAACAATATGTATTAATCAATGATTTTAATGATATTAATAAACGTCACGTTCTCTTTTCTCATTTGATTGTCGGTGTATTTAAAGAATACATATTATTGACTGCGTGAGGCATTAATAAAAATTCTTGTCTATATCGTGTTTCATTGAAATTATGCAAAAAGTCAATTTCGTACGCTCATTTGGCGGGGTGTCGTTAGAATATAAGACAGTTGTAGAATATATGCGGGGTGGTCTTTTTGCTTTCGGCCGACACGATTGCGCCTTTGCCGCCGAGGTTTTTGGCCATCGCGGAGGAGCCGGAGGTTAAAGGGGATATGGCCGAGGTACGTAATGAATATATTTGCATATCAGGGCCGTTACCGAACCGTTACTGGTACAAGGTATATCGGAGTACAAGTCTGCCCCGGCTGCCAAATATGCATGCATCTCGCCCGGGGCCAACCGTCCATACCGCTTCAACCAACGCCCATGCATATAACACTCGGAAGAGAGAATTGCCGATTAGTTTGCAAACTAGGGACGTGCATTCCGTCGCACATGTATATATTTCTGTCTACCTACTCAAGCGTGGAATTTCGCGCTTAGATTCGCCGAGGCAGGCGAATTAGTAACAGTACGTAAGGCACATTAGAACGACAGGTCTATGATGAGAATCCTAGATTTGAATTTCCAAAGAGATACAATGTAATCTAATTCACCCATCTTTTACAAGACAAAGTATTAGAAATAGAAATTGTTCATAAACATAATTTTTAACTAGTTGCTATATAATAAGTATTTTCTCTCTGAGAATCACACACACAATGCCTTAGATTATATAAATTATTATCTAAGAAAGCAATTTGTAAACTTGAGTTATAACATTCATGTTGTTAATTCATTTTCTCCACGTTAAATGGTCCTAAACCTTTTTTAAAATTCATATAATTTATTTTCATTTTAATCTTATTAACCAACGGTTTAATTACAGACAATGGATAAATCAAACACATATTCTTGTAATTGTAATTTTATTTGCGTGTACGAGAACAACGGCATTAAACACCGATAATTTTATAATAAACGTCTCTGACGTTAGGTAACAAGTAACGAGGCCCTTTCGGACTTTAAAAGTTCGATAATTGCCGAGGACACGTCTGCCAGTAAAATCGAGCCGACCGCAGCCTTTGTGGTCTAGTCCCTTCACGTCCTTCATGTTCTCGTCTGCCCTTGCATCAGTCTGTAAAAGTCAGCATATTTCAGCTTTTACACGGCGCTCACTTCGTCGCCCGAAAATGGCATAAGAGCAAAAAATGGAGACAACTACAGACGAAAAGGATCTCATGGTGGATGAATAGAAAACGGAATAATATTGAAACGTGAAAATGAAAGGGGAACGAGAGAAAGAAGAACGAGAGTGAAAATAGTGGGTACAGCGGGAGAATATTCTTCTAGTCGCCTCATTTTTCTCGAAACTTTTCTCGCGTGAATTTGGATTAAATGTTCCGAAGTTCGCAGTACGAACAATAATTCGCTCTGGGATTCCGCAGTTCGCTGGACCGAAGGGGAGAACGGCAGTATCGATCCAACGCGAGTTAGCGAAATTAAAATTCTAGTTCAGCCAGGCAATATCCAATTACGGCGCAAGCACGAATATTAGTGTCAGGTTTTTGCTTCTGTTTATCTTTCCGACAGATTCCCGACAAACATGAAGTATATGATGGGCTCGGGTTCGGCCGGAACTTCTGTTATAGCGAGACTTTTCTGTCGCGGAAAAAGGAAGAAGGCAAAGTTTATTAAAATAAACGGCGCGATGCGCGCGCCCGGCGGTTTCTTTGAAACCCATATTTCACATCCCTTTCAAACCGTCAACGGATTGACGTGACCTTTTTACACTCGCGTCATCGTTAGAACCATTCGCATGATTCACGGCGAGCGGCATCGATTGTTTCGTACACGCGGCTTTTCCTTGCGTGAAAGCGTAGCGCTCAGTTCCGATCGCGGGTGTATTCAAGTTCGGTCGGTCCATTGATTTAGTTTTCTACGTTCTCCCGGTTTGAATGTCAGCTATTTGTTCATTCCTGCACGGCCGTTCGGCCGACCGTTTTTATTCTATAACCTGTCATCGCGATAGTCCATCGGGAGTGATAAAGAAAACGATTCTTTTTCCATAGGTTGATCGGCATGAACGTGATCACTGACTTGCGTAAAATGCCCGTGTGGACATATATCTCGGCCATTTTTTAACCGTATTGACAGATCTGTACGCGGCAGCCTAAAAATCTCCCCCTAAATTTGAAAGTTGCAAAAAATCTACCGAAACAATTGCCATTTTGTTAAGAACAATGAAAATAAAATGATTTATAATATTCTCTCTTTCGTGACATAAAACAAAGAAATGTAATGAAACCACTAGGACCATATAAATGTCACAGTGATAATTTTTTACTTATGACGCTATTACATTACTTGACTTGTAAGAATATAAAATTCCAACTTAAAAACTTGTAATCACAGCTCCGCGAAGATAAGCCTGCAAGCATTCGCGGTATGCTGGAAATTTCTGTTAAACGGATACGAAGCGATGCTGGCTACAGAGTGTTAAGCTCGGATATTTTCCCCCTGACAAACGCACCTTTATTGCCCCTTATTCGTGACTGTTCGTCTATGAAATGCCTTCAATCGAATCTACTTGGAATCACCTAAATTCCCTGAGAATTTAATCAGAACGTGAGCTCTCTGTCCGCCAGGAAGCGAACTTCTCTCTCTCCCTTTCTCTCTCCTTCACTCTCTCTCAACCACTTTCCTCTCTTTCTATCCCTCGTTTCGTACTCTCATCGCTTCTGTAGCTTTGTAGGACGCGGACAATAGTTTCACCGCGCGTGCTTGGTTCTCCGGTCACGTGCGTGGCCTTCCAGTGGCTTCTTACAAGTTCAATGGACAAGTTTAGCTCCTTTCGTCTTTCGATAGTTAGGTTTCGATGCTTGGTCTGTAAAAACTACCGACTGGCCATTCGTACGTTTCGTATTTCTATATTTTTCATGTTTCCTTTCGGGCGCGCACGAGAAACGTTTGCAAAGACGAATATACATCATTGATACAGAAAACTGAGATATAGAAACACGAAAACAGCGTCCCATAAATTTTTAAAATTTCTTTTTATTTATATTTTGAACATAATTTTTTTTATATAATAAATTGTAAAATGACTTGACTGGCCATAAATGGTATTTTATTACTACGTATCAACCATACGGATTGTGGTCCTCTACAAGTATTAAATTTAATAATAATAATGCTAAAGCATCTATTAGAATCTCCCCCCTCCCCCAACACCCCCATCATAAAATCTGTTAAAGAATTTTGTTGCGAAAAATATTACCTCAGCCAGGATTTGAATCTGGACCTCCCTACACTCCGGGCGGGCGTCGTACTAGTGCGACCACCGAGGCATAAATTTTTATATTATATTTTCATTGTTATATACCTTTAAAATATGAAATTACATTATTACGTTATAAATACAAAATAGATGTATTTTACGAATATATTATATAAATTTTATATATAACTTAGTTATGTTTTATATTGTCAAATACTACAAGGACTACATAATAATAAAGGTATTGCATAAATATTATATAAAATAAATATAAATATTATATAAAATATTATATAAAATACCAAATTTTAAAGAATACAATCGCTTTTAGCACAAATATATTAACGACAAATAAATATCATACAGGATACGTGTGCATAATTACTATTTACATTTTTTAATACCTCACGCTTAATATTCACAAGTAGAAAAGATATATATTTACCATATCACACGAATCACGTGATTCAAACAGTCTCGAGGGACTCCCCGATCGAGTGTCAAAGTGGTGAGTATCGATGTCTGGTCAGACCGGTGCTCGGCGACACCCATCTGCTGTCACAGCCGGTCGACGTTTCCGTGCTTGCCCACCCTATATTCTCGTGTTACGCCCCATACTACGTGTTTCTTCGGTTTCGTCGGTGCGATCAATTTTATAAAAGAGAAACGTAGGCAGGCATGCGAGCGCGGGGTGTTGCGGGAAGAGAGATACGGCGGCCACCAAAGTGAGACAGGTAGACGGAAATAAAGAGACATAGAGGCGGATAGATAGATAGATAAAGACAGGTACGAAAAAGCGGCATGGGGAGGATACGCCGCATCGGATCGGGAAAGAGCGAGCATAGGGAAAGGGGAGGCAGACTGTTTCGTGAGATGCGCTTGTTTCGGAATAAACAGATAGCACCGATCGCGGCCTGAATAGCAAACAGCTCGTGGCTCGCTTTTCTCGAAGCACGAAAATGTTACCCCTTCTGCGAGCGGGGAGGATGCCACACCACGTATTCAGTGGTGCCCATACTTTGTCGCATCTGCGATGAGAGAGAAAGAAAGAGGATTAGAGGGGGAAGCGAGCCGTCGGTATAGATATCTATCCGCTACTTTTCTCTATTGCAAGAGACAAAGGGCACTAAAAGTTAACCCCGCCAACCAAGCCGAGGCTACCTGCTTCGGCAGCCCAGAGTAAGATGCTCCCATGCTCGAAGTACAAGCGAAAACTGCATTCCAAGTTCCTCACTGCCCCTATCCGGAAACTGTTCTTCTTCTCCGTCGCCTTCTCCTTTTTCTTCCACTGTGCTTCTTCGCCTGCCGTTTTTGCGACGCCACCTACCTGCTCTCGTACCTCTCGCGCTATACTTTCCGTGCCGCGGGGGGCATCGGGACCAAGAAGTCACTTTCCGCGGACTCGTGTCCTGCGCTCCCTCGAGAGCTAGGGTTGTTACAACTTTTCTCGCCCGGCTACGAACGAAATATAAAAATCCACCTGAGACCTCAATAACGCGTTCTCGCAATAGGCAAAATAAGATCACGCTGTAGCGTCGATATTTCCAAGCTAAGCCGCGAATTTCTCGTTAATAAAGTTTCTCGAATGCATGGGCTTCTAAACGAATTATATATCACTACAAGAAAACTTTATGTAAATAAATTATTTCGCTATTATATTATTTTCTTGTTGCATTTAATATGTAATAGACATCAGTGCATATTATAATTGGAGACATATCGCAAAAATATTTTTGACACAGAAATGGTTAATGAGCATTGCATAAAAAGTCTTTGTCATATATATATATAAACACATAGACATTTTTCTCCAAATGATGAACTAAAGGATTTATAAAATGAAGGATTTATGACCGCTTGCTATTACGTATAAAAATTAATCTCCTTTTTCTAATACAAATTCATCTAGCAAAATATAACATCATGTAATTAATATTAAATAGATTAAAGAAAGACAAAGGAAATAGATGGTGTACATTGACATGTAAGTACATAACGTTATATATCCGATTTTATCAAAGTCATCGATATGCGGAGTGTCCTCTTGTGATATCATAGCATTGATCATCGCCCGACATCTAAGGCAGCCCCTTGAAAGTAACTTGATCTTCTTCATCCGATTTCCGACATCCCGCGGGACGACCTTTATTATTCGCAAACAACGTGGCATTCTGGCTCCCTAATTTGCAATAATACTAAATTATCCTATTTCGCAGCCGGAGACAGGCGGTAGACGGAAACGTAGTAGAAGAGGAGAGGAAGAAAAATGCTCTCGGAGAACGAGTCTTTTTATTACCCTATTAATCCCAACTAGCGCCTTATTTTTAAATTAACATTTTTATCTCCCAAGAAAACAAGCTTCTCTACCATCGTCTTTCCGCAGCCCCTTGCCCATCGCTCGCCCTTTGTTTTTTCACGCGTCTTTCGTCCCTTCTTGTCTCATTCTCCTCTTCACCAGATCCCTCGTTTCGCCTGCCGTCTTTGCCTCCAACGGCACTCGTAAAGCACAGGATTATGGAGCTGAATTCTATTATCGTGGGCGGCTAGCGAACTGGAACCGGTAAAGAGCAGCTTTCACGATATCATTAAGTATGCCTGCAACATGATGCCGGAATCCATCGCAGTTCCCATACATTAAAAGCAACAAACCTTCAAGATATCGACTTCGCACAACATATCTTGCTTTATAGTTAGCTTTAGACAACGTTTATCAGATTATCTATTAAAAGAATCATGATGAAGAAAACGAGGCTATTATTTTCTTTACTGAATTATCGCTGATCAAGAGTTTAAACTACAAGGTAGAATATGATTCTTTATCGCTTTAAGTTTAAGAAGCGTATAGATAAAATAATATTAAAAAAATATACGATGTAAATGATAAATAAAATAAAATATAATGAAAAGTATAGTTCTCTTGAAACTTGTAACAATCTGTTCGTTTTTCCATGTTTACTTTGTCTTTCATGTTACTTTGTCTTTCCCCTTTCTCTTTATTATTTAACTTTATTTCCTCCTCACACATTGTCTCTTTCTCTCTCTCTCTCTCTCTCTCTCTCTCTCTCTCTCTCTCTCTCTCTCTCTCTCTCTCTCTCTCTCTTCTGCTAAATAAATAAAATTCTTTTCAAACTTTCTTTTCAAGCATATAAAATAGAAATTATTCTCATTTTACTTTAAAATAGGAGAGACAGACAGAGAGAGAGAAAGAAAAAGAGAGAGAGAGAGAGAGAGAGAGAGAGAGTGTGTGTGAATTAAGCTAAATATACGTCAAAATTAAACAATAATTATGATATATATACAATATTAAATAATAATAATAATATGATATGTAACAAGCAGTAAACGAAATAAATTTGAAAAGATATACCTTTGAACTATGTTTATGTTGTTATATGCTGATCACTGCGTATTGGAATTCACTGCACAACAAACAGAATGAGAAAAAAAATAACAAACTCTTTCGCTACGAAAATACCAGTGGCCTGTGAGATACGCGGAACAATTGTTTAAAAAACAATCGCGTTATTGTATTTGCCGTTTTGCAAAATACATAATTTCACTACGGAGAACCGTTTCTGTTTGCAAAAGTTTGTTCTGCATGAATACGTCGTGGTACGTACTGAGGGCTTTTAAATTCAATGTATATTCTGATTGTTAAACGCTGACAAATATTGGAAGCAGTAGACCGTACCTTGGACATATGAAATGTGATCACAATTCTCAGATTTTTATTGTAGACACAATTTTTACCGAAAATTTTGTTTGTATTTCGCGATATTTACAAATTATTAATACACATAATAGCAAAGATTATTGATATATATCAAACATGTTACTAACAAAATATGCCAAATTATTGACATTTTACGTTATGATCAATACTGGTCTTGTAGAAAACGCAACAAATTTCGAACTTTGATATAATTGTATCATAATTTATATGTATTAATATACGACGGTTACATCGTTCAATAACTTTAATTATGTATCATGCATAAAGATATCTAGTTGCGAAATACTGCGTGAATTTAAGGAAATGATATGCATATATCTATCACTATTTCGGGCATATTTATAGTGACCAGCTATGACGTTTGCGAGAAAACAGCCTTCGGCCACGTCCGAACGGTTAAGCCGTGGAATCGGTGTACCAAATTGGATATTTTCCGCGCCATGGTTCGCTTAGAGGGGTCGGCAGCTCGCGATGGAAAAATATCGTCGCCCCCGGCCAGCGTCGAAGACCGGAAACCTCGGTTTTCCGCGATTGGATCGCGCTCTTCGAATATTCGCGTATCGAGAAATGTTCAATTTCCGCTGGCAAAAAGTGGCTGGATACCTTTAATAGCTGCTTCTTGCTCTTCCGTTTCAAACACGTATCACCAGTGTACGAAGGTAGCTTTAAACAGCATCCAGCATAATATTGAGTATTAATTCAACGGCCTTTATTTCAATATTTGAATTCCACGTTTATTACAACAGTCTTCCGGAAACTTTTTTTCATGCAGAATGCACATAGATAGAAAATTGATCGCAAATACTGTTCTTAGTTTCGGTTACTTCCTTGATATTTTATGAGTTATAATAACATATTTATAAATTTCCAATTTTAATATTTTGTTATAATCATAATTATTTATTTGTAATATAATATTATTTCATTAAGTGTGTGTGTATTATACCCTTAAAAGACAAATCATCGTTCTCTTCTCTTTTAACATCTCGCTATTATTTCCTTAATACCACTATAAGTTTTTTTATACATATCGTACGGTATTTTTGATCAAGTACGGGCATAATCTTCTGATCTGCCTGCTTTTATTACTCACCCAAATCGAACCTCTGGAACTCTAATATATGATATTGCTTCAGAATAGGTGCCGCTAATGCTATCAGCTATTGACACAGCCGACAGACTGGCGCTACTAAAGGTTGTGAGTCTCCCTTCTAACCGCGGAGAAGTTAACTACTGTAACAGGATTGATTCTAGATAGTCGTCGACAAATCCCCGATGCCCGCTCCTATCTTACAGAGTATTATTCTTACAGTGGCGTCGCGCTGGCAAACTGCACAAGTCAAGAAGTCACGCAATTACTTTTAGTGTATACAATATTAGTTTATATAATATTCACAATACGTTCCAATTATTACAATTATATATATATATTATTTCATATTCGTAACGTTAATAATGTTGATATAAAATACAATAGTATATAATAATGTATGCAGAGGAGTAATCTGGTTAAACTCATAAAATGAATAAGATAATGTGTATACCGAAAATCTTAAAAATAACACATTTATATTTTTGTAATATTTATGCAATATTTTGAAAATTATTATCTTCTTTAATGGATGATGAATAAACGTACAAACCATATGATATATTTTTGATTATATCCATATCTAAAAATCTAAATATAATAAATATGAATAACAGTATGAGAAAAGCAATTCTGAAAGTATGGTAAAATATTTTATTCTCAAAACTTACGCTATTGAGAGAATTGTGGTTTGGCCTAAAATATAACTGAACTGAGATGGAGGTTGGTTTGGATGAAGATGTGAATGTGAGTACAGCCTAAAGTGTTGATGTTCTACGAACCACCGCCATTCGTTCATCTTGTGTGTGTGCGACTAACTCTATATTAACTTCGCCGAAATTTCCTACTTTCCTTCTAACATAATATATTCAACATTATGCACTAATCTTCTAACATTTGCCTGCTACATATTAAAAATAATTTTATCCCCAATTTATTACATTTATTCATTATAACTTCTATTTGTATTTTACTATTAATTGCAATAAAGAAAAGATCTACAGGAGAAAAGATTGAAGCAGACAATATGCGGCGAAGGAAACCGTATTTGAGGAAATGGGCGAGCAAGGCTTTGAGAATTAAATTTGTGCAACCATGTTGTACACCATGAATATGGAGGGTCTCGTTACTACACGTATTTGAACTTACACTATATGCGCACTATAGATATACTCCGCGCAACATTTTCCTGTATATTTGCTTTTCACAATTTCATACATCTCTTCTTTCTTTTAGTTATTTATCTATGTATGCATTTTCCGTAATCTTTAAATACCGATTTTATAATTATCATAAATTTAGCCAGAACAGAAAAGTCAAAAAATTCTAATTTAGCAATACTAAACTTAATCAAATCATGTAAGTCATAAATCACCAAATTATCGAAAATATAAAAATTTTAAACATAAGATATTAAAAAACTAATCGTACTAATAAATTTTATGATTAAATTTATAAAATCTTGATATTAATTTGATTCAGTAATAAAAATTCTCTATATGATCTTTTTTTTTATTTATATAAAAATTAATTTTAAGCATTTAATTATACTACAAAAATTATAATTAATTATATATATATATATATAAGCGGCTATAACTTTAAGTCTTAATTTAAGATTTACTTATAAAATAATATTATATAATCAGAGGTATGTATAAAATAAGTAAAATGCTACACAAAACAATCGTGAATTGCAAAAGATGATGAAGGCTACGGAATGACGTGAGCGAAATCGAAGATAGTCATAGTAACAATGCACTGCGTATATCGAGGTGATCTCTAAGTTGGCCCCAGGCAAGCCAATAATTGCAAACAATTACTGTACATCTCTGAACCGATTTTGCACAGCTTCAGTAGTTCTGCTTACTACTGTAGTGGGAAAACAATTGTCCTCGCGATTCTGCGAGGCTGGTTCTATCTCTGCCTCACAATAGCTCCTCGGAGTTTAGGTAAATGATGGTAGTTGCCACGAAAATTTACTGGCGCAATTTTTCGAATGCCCCCCGCCCTTCGTACCCCTTTCTTTTCGTCTTTCTCCGCTCGGCTTTTTCTCTCTATCATGGACGGTAGGAGGGTAAATGATTTCGGAGTAAATTGCTGTGTGGAGAAGGTTAGATTCAACCCCGCCTTCGGGCTACCTACCCTTTGATTCTTTCAACGTGAAACACGTCCGTGCAGTTAAGGTACAACGCTGGTTCCATGAGAACATTGGAGGAATAGAATAAAGTGACTTTTTTTGGCCAATGTTTGAAGTAATGAGCAAAGATTCCAATCACACCAGTAGCCAAAGCAATGAATTTCTTTTCTCGCTATACACTATTCGCGATTGCGCCTTTATCCTTTATATCACTCGTTTTTGTATATTTATATATTTACTAAAACAATTGTTATTAATAAATTTATGGTATACCTATACGTACATAGATGGTATCAAACTTTATTATCAATTTTTGTTAATCTTAATATTAATAACTTTTTTAAAAGGAAAAGACTTCTCTAATGTATACTTGCATACATTAGATCCCGAATAAGTAATAGATTAAATTCTTTAACGAGTGATGTATCATTAGAATCCAGAATTTTTTTATAAATTTTCCATTTGTTTCTTAGTCGCTTTACGAGTGTTCGAAACTGATACAAGTAGATCTATCTTTTTCGATCTTTAGAGTTTTTAGCATTTTTTTCTTCGTTCGTTCCCATACAATTCCTGCCGATCGCTGCTGTTTCTGTCTGATCCTCTAGTGAGAAAAGTACATGTAGTAGTAAATAATACTTAATTAATTTAATTTCACAAAAAACATATTCTACTATAGAATCGTCAGCGAATAGTATAAATTAAAAACTAAACTACACAAACGATTTCTCTCGAACAATCATATTTACATTGTTATTACTTATTGTTATTACATTATTGTTACACAGATTTGTCGTAAGATAAGCAGAAATATCGTTATACGATATAATAAATAAATATATCGTATTTTAATGATCCAATGTATGTCCACTTACAATGAGTAATTGCTCGTGACATAATATTCCTCCGTGTAAAATAACTCTTAAGCGTAAAATTAAGTTAGCATCATTAGTTTACATGTTAAACTACGCAAGAAGAAGAATATGTTTATTGAAAGTTCTTTTACAATAGTTTGCTATTGACATATAATCAAAATTAAAATAAACTTTGATCAATATTCTTTATTAAACTATAAAATTATTAGAAAATACTATTATCCAAGAGATAATCAAGGAGAGAGAGAGAGAAAGAGAGAAATATTGAAAAAGTTATAAAAAAGTACATTATACTATATCAATTTTTCAATATTGATGAAATGTTAAACGCATTATTTTTCTGCGATAACGAGATATCAATACCGAATTGAATTAACTAACTTCGTCTGAACTGACACAAGCGTGTTTCAAAATTATCAAGATATTACTTGTTGATATTACATTCTAGCATTTATGCAACAAAATATGATAAATGAAGCAATTTACGTGCAAAATCACTGTATTTGGCGAATGATTCACGAAATTATCACATTAAAACTTAAATAATTTTTAGGCCGTATATGTATATATATAAGGTATACCCAAATAAAAAAAATTTAATAATCATTTAAAACTTGAGAATATCATGATAATATTTAAAATTAAAGGAAATATTTTTTTTTATTGTCGAATATGTTTGTGCTTTCGGAGATATTCTCATGTAATCAATCACAATTTGCATACTATACAGATGTCACAGCATTGCGGATAAAATTAATTGTCTCACAGCGTAAATCTTTGTTTCTCCTATAATATGAATTCCATGCATCCCACCGCAAAACTAAGATCTATTTCACATAGTCGTCCTCGCATTTATCATCCTAAAGTATGCAACAATATGCGTTATTTTCAACGTACGGGCATTGAGGGCGTGGAAATTAATACGCAAATGAGCGGATATTAATTAATTATAAATAATGAGTAGGGCCGTTTAACTTACGTACGCGAGAGATTCGCCTCTTCAAGATCAAGCAATTTCGCAGGATGACGCATACCTTTTCTTGCCAATTAATAGATGATTAATTATCAGGATGAGACTTTGAATTTTCTGGTAACCTCCTGCCACTCCTGGTTACCACAGGCCTGTTGTTCTGCCACTCGGCTTTGTAATTAGCAGGACTTTTGCGCTAGGCTACACGGTCGCCAGATTTATCATGTAAAAAATTTTGATGAGTTAATTGATAAATTACGTCCAGACGTGTTGTCCATACACGCTCTGCACGCGTAGTAAATATTTTCTTTATATTCTATTCTTTACTTTGAATTTTCTCTTATATACTTTTATAAAAGAGAGAAAGAGAAAGACTTTTTTTTACAAAAATTATCACAATATTTTTATGACGGAATACAATGCAACACGTAACAACGTAACGTATGCGACTTGCTGTACATATGTAGAACCAGTTAAAAGTCTGAAAGGTGTTGAATGTGACATAGAAAGTCCTGTACTACCGCATTTATCATGGTGCATCATTATCTCGCATGCACGATTGTTAAAACGGATATGCCTGCGTTTGTCGCATTCATATATAGAGAAGGGGCAATCCCATTTCTGCGATTCGTTCGTTCTCGGTGATTGCGCAGTGATTGCCACGTCACTCACGAAATCAGTCCGTCTGCACTCGCCAAATTAACGCAATTTCCAAAACAAACGGGTTTTACCTGCACTTCGCGTCTAGAGTACATATAGCGCGTAGGGTGCCTACGTATGGTTTAATTGCGAATTTCACCGCAAACACTATTCATATATATATATATATATACGCGGAAAAATGACAAAAATATGGTGTTAAATCATAGTCAGTATAAAAATTTTTTAATTAATAATTAAACAGATTGAAATATATATAGATATTGATCCGCAATGATTATAACGATATACTGTAACATAAATTGAAAATTGTCTGAAGGAAGTTTGATAAAATGTTTACAAACCCAGATATCATTTATTCATTCATATTTAATAGAATTTCATTGTAATAAATGATGAAAAAATATTAATACAAATGTAAAAAATTGTTAATAAAATACTGTCAATGAAAGAGGATCTGCAATTTAAGATCTAAAGCAAACTACGTTAGGTAATTTAAATCATGTGCATCACATTCCTCTCGATCTTCGATATTCCACCCTTGAATTTGCGGCCCGAGGCTTTCCTACCCTATATTTCAATCAGTGCTCTTGACAGGGCTCCTTGAACTCGATGTAAGAACCACTTTTCCTCTTGGCAAATTAATCGGTAAATTAACCATGAAAAATTAATATCTACGTTCTCCAAAGCCAAGTACTCTATAAAGTTGTCGGCAGAATGTTGAAAGACTAGAACCTTCAGATTGAATAACTGAATAAAAATATGTTTATTATGCTTAGCGCGTGTATACACATGAAGTCCAAAAATACGTTATAAAATATTCCGTAACAGTAACAAATTTAAGGTTTATTGGCAGCAAATTACAAATACTATTCAGATTGTAATGCATCTGATACATATATATGACAAGATATTCCAAGAAACACATGATAGATAATTATATTTTGATAAAAGTTTCTATTTTACACGTTCTTTTTTAATCATGAAATTAAATATACTCTCTAAGTTATTAAAAGAAGATAAAGAGGATAATTTATACTAATTAAGGAATCGTAATAAGACAGATAATTAAAAAAAATTTTTTAGGTAAAAAGTAAATTGTATATAAATACTTATAATCTCTTTCATTACATTTTTTAATGTTCAAAATTGCGTTAATTATATAATAAAATTTAGTTATTTAATCCATTGAGAAATTTTCATTATAAATGAGAAGAAACCCGGTGATCTCATAGCAGTAAATAGACTCGTTATAAAAGGCATTTAAGATGTTTTGTGTGTTGAGTAAAGGCAGTAAGGGGTATTAAGAGAAGGGATACAAATAAGAGGCGAAAGAAGAAAATAGTAGGAAGTAGAAGATAGTTGTTAACAAAAAAAAGAGAGGAAGCGTGGTATTCCCAACGAGACTATTGGAGAACTATGTATTCGTTGAACCGATTGAAAGGTACTGTAGCGCGTGTCCAAAGGGATACAAAAGAAACGCCGTACCCGCAATAAAAGCTCCGCGTAAAGCGAGTTTTTATTTCGCAAAGTCGGACGAGTGACCCGCGGGGGTTTCTTTCTTTCCCGCTCTAACCCTTCTCCGCGTATCTTTCTTTCCCGCACAATCGCCGTTCTTCTCACTTTTCCTACACGCCTAGACGCTTCTCAATTCTTTACTTTACTTTTTGGAATCCCGAATCCCTGCCCTTTCACACATTGCGCTTTGTTTATTTAGTTTATATCTGTGTGTGTGTCTTCGCAGACGTAACTAAAGAACGGAGACTAAAGTTGTTCTACAGGATGATTCAAGTATTGTCGCACATTTATAAATTAGATTTCTGAACATGGGTGTAATTTATTTCTTATTTCTTTGTATGCTATATTGTCTTATGTTTTAAAACAAAAAAATTGTGAAAAAAATCAATTTGATTAGAGAGAGAATCTTAATATAAAGTATAGAAGGGGGAGGGGGATAAAAAAATTATGAGAAACAAATCAATCTGACATAGAAGTCTAATAGAAGTGACGATAGAAGTGCTAGTCCACGTAAACGTCGAGAACATTTTGTTCGAAGCTTAATACCCTATTTTACCGGCCCATTCGGTGGGCCGACGCGGCCCTTTCCCTGCTTCTCGAAATCTCTCAAATCCTTTGACAATGATACGCGTTTACGGCGCTTTGAGGGTTGATAGGTGGGCACGGCTGGAATCTCCCGGTTTCTGAATAATTTTACTAAATTGGTCCCATATGTATGAGCCGCTCCAGCGAATCCACAACTACGGACGGGGGAGAACGTATATAATGTACATATATATTTTTTATTCCCGCGTGCGCTCTTTCGGATCTCTTTCTATCGTTGGTGCGCGGTCTTTTCTCGATCGTGCGCTCATCGCGCTCCTTCCCGCTGTTCCTTCGATCTTCTTTCTCCTCCCGACGCTCCTCATCCCGCTATTCCAGAAGCGGAATTTTAAAACCGCCCTGTAGAAATAAAACAGGTTTATGGTCGACGCGAGCCTCTGCGCGGCTGGTTGCCTTCCAAAAATATAATGTCTCAACGGTATGTCTAACCCGCCGCATATACATCCACCTATCGCGTTTATGATGCGCAGGATGTATTAGCAAAATATTTCTTTTACGACTTCAGAGATCAGACGAGTAGAAGTGCAAATGGCGAGTGGAAATGCACCGTCTGGGTTAGGTAATAGCTTCTCCCATGCGCGCTCCTCTTTTACTGGTAAATGCGCTTCTCTCTATGTTGCTTGGATACGATTATACCGTTTTATATCATCCGGCTTATTCGGATCGACAGCAAACACAGTTTGTATAATGTTATTGAATAATTTGTGCGTTTAATTTATTCTGACGTTGAGATCTAATGGCATAATGATAATGACAGAAATGATTATGTTATATTTTGAATAGTTTATATTTAAAGACTCGATATAACAGAAGTTCTATGTAGTAATCCTAATTATAAAGGCTAAAATAAGACCAAGTCGCGACGTGTTCATATATATATCCATATAAAGGTACATTGACTCGAAACGTAATATGTAATATAATTTCGCACAATTTGGCAAAATAAATACATCTGACAATGAATAAGTATCAGCTTTATTAAAATAAAACGTTTCGTATTGGTTTAAACGCGTTTTGTAAAATTGCATCTTAAGTGGTGCCAAGTATGAAAATGCGTGCGAATAAACATAAGTTATTCACCCCAAGTAGCACCATCTCCATCGTCTCGTTGATATCCTTAAGCAAACATGAAGACACGCAATACCATATGACCGAGACGACGCGCCGGAAATGGGAATATCTTGTGGCGTTTCCTTCTGAATTTCGATGATGCTTTCTATCATCGTACAGTATCCGTGGAAATCGGTTCTCGAGACAAATAGTCACGAATATATGTAAAATGGAAATGGGGAAGGATTCGCTTCTTTCCTTAAATCAAATCGTTCAGAATATACGCGGTGTGCGCGTGTTCATATATTTTAAAACATTTAAAAGTTACACCAAACAAAGTTGTTTACCTCAGTTTTGACGGAATAGAGAAGATATAGTTACAGATTGATATAGTAAATTTATATATAATAAATGAATTTATAATTATTCAGAAGAATACAATTTTTTATTTTTTAAATATCGATTTGCAATCAATCCGATCTAAAATCTTGAATTTTTCTCACAATTTGTTTGCAATTATTATTTACTGATACTTATTTTAAAAAATTATAAAAATATAGTTTCTAATATGCCAGATATGCATTTTAAGATTTTACCTCAATGCTGGATATGTATTTTTAAAATATTTAAAGTTTTTTAAGCAATATCAGATATCAAACTTCAAGAAATTCGCGATATAACACGATGTGGTCAGAAACCCGCGGTCATTTTATGGGTGGCTTTTAAACAAAATACGAAGTCCGTGTAGTGATCGTTAAGCACGGTCGGTGTCCTACGTTTACAGTGGAACCTCATCCTTCGCCCTCTTGCTTCCTCTCCCTTCCTTCACCCAGCCGATCCTTCTGGTCATCCTGCGGCGAACGCACCGTCCGATACCAGCTCGACCCTTAAGAGCCCACTCCATCAAAAGGGTGGCTTTTATACCTTCTATATTTACGAGGGATGTTTCTTCTTCCGCCGCCGGCTTTCTCGCGATAAGAGTAACAGGCTCTGCTATATCCTTATCCTGCCCTTATCCTTACACCACCTCGGTTGTCCGTGAAATCGAAGGTAAGAATGCTTCGATACGCATATTATACGGGTATTACCCCCGCTGTTTATATATTCAGCTCCCAGCGCTGAGATACTGAACTTTATATAGCGGTCGAATCAAATATAAGCGAGGACTAAAAATACCTAATAAACAGTTTCTCGTGGAAATTAATCTGTGTTTAAATCATTTATCAACTTTTATTAATTAAGTCACACGAAAGAGGATTACAGTACATTGAATTGTAAATATAAAATCTATAGTATTTCATGAGTACAGATACATCGGCAATTACTAATGATGTTATGTGTAATTAATATCAATCGTCTGTACGTAATGACCGCTATAAGCTCCTATAGCATATATATTCATACACACACACACACACACACACACACACACACACACACATATATATATATATATATTTGTCCATCGAAACTACAAATTACGATCTTATTAGTCTAATTTATCTTATTGCTTATATATTAGTTTGGATACAAATAACTCAGAAAACAATTTTTAAAACTATAATTAGTCGAAATTCATTTTTATTATATTTTTTCTATGTAAACGAATAGGAAGTAATATTAAATTACTTTCGATTATATATACAACATGTTTCGTATAGAAAGAATGATAAAGTGAGACCAATTGACAGCTCTCTTTTGTCACTTCGCCGCGCCCCGATTTGTCCCATTCTAAGTTTTCTCTCTTGGGATAGTCCGCGTCTTTTAAGAAAGAAGTTAACTGTGCTGAATGCAGTGTTTTGACAGGAGGAAACGGATAATCGATCGTCGAACTCACCGACGCAGATACCTTTAACTTTGACGTAGACTATTTCATGCCCTTTTAAGTAGAGAGAAATCGTCTTATTGTTGCCGCTGTATATTCAAACATTATTGAATTAAAATATGTATAGAAAATATTTCCCAGTAGGCTATTTTAGTTGCAAAAGATATAATTTACCATTTTGTAATATTAGGTTTCTTTTATAATTATAAAATATTTAATATAAAATAAAACGTAGTAAAAATAATAATCTGATTATGGAAAGGTTTAAAAAAGCCTGCAGTTCATTAAAAGTCGCAAGAATCAGTATATCATACGTTATCAGTATAAATGATTTATCCTTGCTTACATTTCTCGAAATACATTGCATAGGAGGGTGAATACTATATGAAGAGGCAGCATGCTATCAACCTAATACATACCGCCATAAATTTTTTCCGTGCTCTCCTTTTTCGCATGGTTAGCTCTTTCGCGCTCATTGACTGCATGATTATGCAGCGAACTCGTGCCGCCTGGAAGGCCTGCATATTTTTATGCGTACCAGAGTCGGTTCTAGACGAGACGTCGTGAAGGGTGGTGCATAAAGGAGAAAGACGAAAAAGTGCTCAAAAAATATATCCAGCGCACGCTCCGTGCAGCACGGAGTCGTCGTGTTATCTTCGTTATCCACATTAACATAATCGCCGAAGCATAAAGTTCGCAAGAGCGATCGCCCGAGCAACACTAGGAATCGATTCCGGCACAGAATATGCAAACTAAATTACTCTTCGTACCATAAGTTTCGATCGTCCTGCGATCTTGGGCCATTACCGAGATAGTGCGCAAATACTTAGCGACCGAATTATAAAAATCTACCCGATTTTATTTTCTTCGTATGTTTTATTTTCTCCTTTTCTAAATCCTTTATGCCGGTGTGAGCTAATAACACACGTTACAGTAATTAAAAATAACCATTCAAGTAAACACGATATTTTGCTTGCACTCGAAAGTGTGAAAAATACTCGTAACATTGAAACAAACATCAACAACTTGCAGACAGCCCTTAACACACATTTAATACACAGTCATGAGAAATAATTTGTAACGAGACACTTCAATCACTCGTATGCGCAGCAAGAGAATTTAAAGTCATTTTAAAGAAACATCCTATTGGGGCATCACAGATATAACAACGGCGAATCGCTCTCGGTAGCTGAAAATATAAATAGGCAACGGTGCAAGCCGCGTTGCTTTACTCCAGATTTGTCTCTGTTCGTGGCGGGTGCCTTAGCAAAATGTGTTGCCACGAATAAAAGAAGCTCGGCCGCGAATGGGACGGGGTAAAATGGAAAGCCCGAAAATGCGGTAAATAACGGGGAAGCCTAATGTTGCATGAACGCGATAAGCCCTCACCTACGGCATGTATATTTCCTTGAGAAGATTGCAGTTACGCGACCGCCGCCTCGCTCGTGGTGTATCGAGGGAACACCATTCATCCGCTCGATCTAAATAAATAACAACTGATAAATGGTACGGGTCGGGGGTCGGCACAATGCTCTTGGAATCGTAAGACTCCCGACACCGCGTCTGTGGATAGTGCGCTGTACGTAAGGCACGGGCGATTGCTGAAGACGTAGGAAATGGTCGTTTCGCGTACGTACAGAGGGGAAGCAACTCGCATTTCTCTGCGGAAGCCCGACGACAAATCGCTTTGACGTGGCTGTCGGTCGGAAAATTTCGCTCCTCTTGAGGTTACCGCCGGGAACACACAATCACTCATTGCACGTCGCGCCAGATTTCTGTCACACCGATCTATCCGGTCGTTATCGAACGTTTTGCCACGTGTCGGAACTTGCCTAGTGATTAAATAGCATAGAGTGAGGGTGATATGATTTTATAAATTATTTTATATTATAATGTAGATGTATATATTACAAATTTTAATATACTGATATAATACTTTTATATACTAATACGAATCTTCTCGGATTTTGCAAATTGCGATGACAATTTTTTAAAAGAGAAATGTCTATGTAAAAAAATTTTATTTAATGTATAGGTATGGCACAGTTGAGATAGTTGTTTCATATATGTGTAAATATTAATATCTAAATTTTTTTAATAACACATTTGCATATTTGATTTGAATAGAGAACTATCCAACTTGAGAAATCGAAATGCAATAAAATATAAAATCTGATAACGAGATATAACGATGATTATAATTGCTAACTTTTATTTTGTCTTTTACATACAACGCAATTATCCCTTGTGGCAAATAATTGCACACGTGCAACTCTTCCGAAATCATCTGACTTTGATTCTTTTTTTAACTAGATTATTCCTTAAATTTGCATGAAAATGAAACTTTTATAGATGGACCAAATTTTAATGAATTTTAATAAGAGCCTCTCTGTGTCCTCCATCTTCTCATTTCTTTTCTCACTCAGCATATTACTGTCATCCTATTATCACGAGATAAATTAAATGCGTTAACAATATTAAAAAAATGCTTGACTTTATCAGCGTCTCCGTTTGGCACCCTTTATGTTTAACTTGTTCGTATCTTCGATTCTTTTTCTGGCATTCCTTATCTCCTTTGTTGTCTTTTACTTTCTATCACCACGTAATTGAAATTCACCACGCTTTAAAAGTACATGAGAAAATGTCAGCTGTATAAACTGAATATCGATCTTTCCCAAAATTTCTTATATATAGATAATTAACTTTAATGATATCTAATTAAACTCTATTGAAATTACTTGATATCATACTTGATATCATAATTAAAGTTTATCTGAATTGATTTTAAGATACCTAATTAAAGATTTTGCACATGTTAAGGAGATCCTAGAGCCGTCTGTTTTACCAACATTTTTAAATTAAAGAAATCTTTTAATTGGCTTTATAGAAATGCAAAACTCTTATACAGAATTAAAGTACGCACGAAAATCTACAGCGGGCGATTGACTTGATATAAAAAACAAAGAAAGAATAAAAAATTTTACTTATTTTTGGTTAGGTTGACGACAACATTTGCTTGATACGAAAATTCTACAATAAATATATACAAAATGAGACCAGTCCGCGGTAGGGACAACATGTAAGAATAATATCGTGCAATTGGGACTAAGATTGAAAGCCTAATATGAAAGATTATTTAAAATAAAAATTTGTGCGTATGTATGCGTGCAATATTGATGTAGTAGTATGTAGTGATGTATCGATGTTTCGTAAATCGTATGTATGTATTGTAAATCGGTCGGTAAAGTCGGCTCTCGAGTCGGAGTTCGGTCTTCGCTATAGGATCCCCTTAAAACAAATTATCAACATTCATTTATGAGACTTATGATTCTAATAAATCATTGTTCATTTTCAGGTAAGAAGTAGAAATACGTGTTACGTGAGGGATACAGAATGACTGCCTGTGGTTACGAACGGAAAGGTAGGCTGTATTAATCTATAAATATCTCAGATTATCCCGGCATACTCTGCTCCGCTCAATTCATCGGCAAGGCGACGAAGGCGCGCATTACTTTCCTACTTTCTTGGTCGATGAATAGGGTGATATATGGAGGGTTCTACAAACTGAAAGAGAGAGCGAGAGAGAGAGGAAGAGAAAGCAGGGGTGAATGTGAGCGGGATGGTTATAACGTAGTGGAAGAGAGATAGGCGGAGGGGATGAGGAAAGAGGAGCAGCAAAAGAAGAGAAAGAAAGAGAAGGAGAGAAAAGAGCGCAGGGTGGAAGAAGATAGAGAGAGAACGCTAGAGTTTATAAGTTGGTAATTTGAGGCACGGAGCACGTACGCGGATCCAGATCTTTGCGGCGCCGAAATAAATCAGCCACCTACGTTCCCACCTCCTTTTCCTCCTTCACTGCCACGGCATTGCCCCACCTCTCGTTCCTTCGTTGCTTTCTTCCACTACTGCCTCTCCTTCTCCACCTCCGTCTCCTCCGCCACGTTCTAGCGGCCCTCTTCTCGATCTTCGCACAAGCCCGCGGTTATTTATTCGAGAATTACCGTCGCTTATAATAAGCCCCTCTTTATTCTCCAGTGGCGTGGCAGCCGTGGCACTCACGGTGGAACAGATTTTACAGTGATTTAATGGAGCTCCCACGAAAATACCAGGCACATGCAAGCCGTACCTCATGTACTCATAAAAACGATTACCGGCAAACGGCATTGATCTTACTCCGTAGCTGGCGAGGCCCCGTTTTGTCACTGAAACGGCGCATTTAATGCGGCGTTTCGATTCCTTGTATCTCGAGCATCATTGACCTGTACCTATCTGTCTTGCTGCTATGCCGTAGAGTACGAGGGAATGCATCCCCAAGTAGAGTAGTTAATGGATCACGCATACCTTGTTGGCTAGATGAAAGCATATTTGTTACAATTTGATTAGTATTGGTATGATACTAGATTAACTTTAGTAGTTTTGATGAAAAATCTTTAAGAAAATTTGCACTCAAGGAAATATCTGTGTCGTGGAAAGATTGCTTTTTTATCTATATTTATTTTATCAATCATTACAGGTTACATGAGAAACAGTTATTAACTTAATTTATTTATAGAAGCAACAATTAATTGATTTTGAAATGCAATGTTGTGCATTTATGTCATTTATAGTATATGTAACGTATATTAACGAGAATACTTGAAAAAATGTTACGTATAATTGCCTACTGTCAGATGCTTTAGCTGGTTTTTTTTGGCTAGTGAAATTTAATCATCTATATGCGGTACTATCGTATATAGCGAGTTCATTGAACTCATCAACCGCTGCATGTCATGTTACGCGAATCCAGGTTAAAATATTACGTAATCGGATTTCAGTAGCGATTGGATTTTTCGTGCGTTAGTATTATATGGAAAATTAATTTATTTCATCCAGAAAAAAGGCGAATGGTAATCGTTATTATTCTGAAGAATTCAAATTCTTGTCTTCTTCTGTTTCTCGCGCACTTTTCTCTCGCCAAATGAGGATAACTATAGGAAAGCTCTTCGATAAGAACCAAGATTATCCTGCGCGCGCACTGGAATCCACCCTCAGGAGGTGTGGTCACTCTGTTCTACCCCACATACCATATCCAAAGATTTTCTCTCAAATTAAAAACTTGAAAGATATGTGTAATCATTATTTTTTTCTCTCGATGTTAAGTTCTAATAGATGAAAAAATATAAGTTTATTTAATTGATTATTAGCAATAATTAATTATACATCTTATATCATTAGCTTGTTTTAATTTATGTAAGATATCGCCTGTACAAAATGTTAAAAAGTATAATACTATATAAATATATATATATATATATAAAGTAATACTATAATTTCACATAATACAGTAAAGTCTACATACAAAATATTAGTTTAACTCTTAGCTTTTTCTTTAGTTAGATTTTCCTATAATTGTTTATTTGTTATCGCAATTTATTATATTTGTCAATTATAATGGCAACGTGCAAGAAAATAATATTTTACATATATTACATGAATCACATTATTGTTAACATTTTTGTTTCGATTTTAATTTGCCTCCTTAATCGCATACTGCCAAACACATTACCAAAGAGAATGATATTCCATCCGATCGCAATTATGCGTCAGCTTGTCCACGCAATCTCGCACTTTTAACAAGCATATCACTACGGAGCGAGACTTGATGAATGATGAACGGGAAACGGGATAAAACTTGAAAATCCGCTACCGCGACGGGCATCTCCGTACGCGGAGCGCACAGAAAGAAAGACAGCAGAATCCGAGGGACAACACTTTTCCGGGTATCGCGGTGGAAGTACGTGATCGCGCATTGAATCTCATTGGTGATAGCCACGAGTGGCGGGTAATATATCCAGTGCAGTCAAGCCCCTTCCTTCTCTGCCTCCACCCCCACACACCATCATCGACCCCCGTTCCGCGCAGTCCACCAGTCCAGTGTCCCCGGTGCGCGGCCATTGTGCGAAGCTTTGTTCGAACGGTGACGGGGTCACATTAATCTGTCTCTCACCCCTTCTACATACCCGGCACGTTATACGACGTGCATCGTTGTCCCCATAGGTACGGTGTCAACCCCCTCCGCACTGTCACGAATCTACCTCGTCGAAGCTCAATCGACCTACCGACCGAACGATCGATCGATCCACGACGCGATACACTCGTCCTGTCTAATACTGAATAATCCCTTGCTCGTCACACGCCCATGAAGGGCTCAGACCCTTAAATCTCGATCGCTATTGACAGCGTTTCGAACTTACATCGTTAACCTGAGCTGAAGCTTTAGACATCAATTACGTACGCGAAAGTTCAATTATTATTTCACGCGTGGTTCGTGCCGGTTTATTGATTAGTCGATTGATAATTATTGCAATTTAGGGCAAAACGTGGTGCAACAATTAAATCCTCCAGAAGCAACTTTCTTTATACTCTTTATTACATAAATATGATATTATAAGATGTCGTTAAAAATTTATAAAAACATATGAAATATTGCACGTGTAATTAAAGCATGAAAAGATACTTGTATACTTAAATATTTTGCTCTTCCTTAAATATAAGATTTTTTTATTAACACACAATAATATTACAAGTTTTATAGAAATTAAAAATTAACATTAGCGGTGGAACAATAATTAACCGTAGAATAATCATAGTGTATTTTAAATTTTGATACAAAGATTAGCGATATTATATAGGTAGATTACCAACTCAGAATGAAAGAGTATATTCATCGTACTGATCATGACTATGTTGACCGACATGTCCGGTACATATATATCAGCCGTTAGTCACAGTCCAGTAACGATGATAGATTGGAAGACTTACTATATTGTTCGCATAGAAATAAACAAAATGAAATAGTACCTTTAGTACAAGAAACCAAACAAAACTGCGTCTGAATGATATATAATATGCGAGACAACAATAATATATAATCTATAATATATGTGTTGTATTTATTTATTTAATTTTTTATTTTAAATATTATATATATTTTATATATTAGCTATATGTCAATTTATCACGTTCAATAAATTTATTAATTCGTATTCCTGATTTATCTTAAAGTTTATTTTTCTTTAAAACGAAATAAACAAAACTTGGTTATAGAACAAAAAATTACAGAATAAATTAAATTTAATAAAAATATTATACTAATGTATTATTCAATTATATGGAATGTTCTAAACCTATTTTTATTAGATATATTTATCTTTATATTTGTATAATTTATTTGGAATGAACATTTGTAAATTATTGTATTTTTTCATTATTAAAATTACTAAATAACTAGTAATTCTAATTACAAACTATAATCAAAAATTCTTAAACTTTATTTTCTACAATTAAATGTTATTGAATTTAAATGCGATCTTATTAATATATCCAAATAATACAACAATATCATGGGTCTCCAAGTCATATTTCTAATTATAATTTCTTCTTAAAAATACTAAAATAAAACAAGCGTAAATTATGTACTTTATAAAGAAATAAAAAACATAGTGTAGAATACTGCAATTTTTATCTTTTCGATAAAATTCTCGATGTACCAAAATTTATGGTAGCTCTTCGTCCTTTCTATCAAACTTAGAATCTGTCAATGTCACAATTTGATGGATGGTGATCGAACAAATGACGAAATATTGCGAAGATAAACCATTCGCCAGCCATATCACAATATATTATTTCATATGAACATTGATTATTTTTGTTATTAAGTTTTAAAATGTCTATTCTTAGCCGTAAATTTTCGTGAATTATTATGATTTCGATTATCAATCATCTTCAAAAATTAAAATAATAATTCTTCCCCAAACCACTCTTAAAAAACTATACTGTCGATTTAACTTGAAAAATGTTGTATTTTTATTATATTTATAAAAATGTTTACAATTGTAATTAATATAACAATTTATTTCAATGTACATCTCTACTTTATCTCGTGTTTATAACTTTTCTATTAAAAAATTCCGTATTAAATACAAAACGTATAAATTCTAAAAAACAATTTCTACAAATTATTTTATAATAACTAAGAAGATAATCGCGCCGAATGAATTCTTGAATATGTTAGAAGCATAATATTCTAAATTGTTTCTATATAATACTGTAATCTCGAACTCAGAGAACTTGTCACTTAAGCTGCCACTTTTTTTCTTAACTGCACTGAAAATAATTATGCAAATGTATTCTGCTTTAATTTAATGAACGAGAAATATGTGGAGTGATGCTAGTGAAAGAATTTGATCGCATGGGATAATCTGTCGGCTGTTGTGAGAGGGAATCGAGATGGAGAACTTACGTTTTCTGCGATGGTGAACGGTGCCTCGTCGCGCTTAAAAATATATACATCCGGTGTACGCGTACATGGATAGAGCTGGAAGAGTCACCTGTCCGCCACGAATGATTCCTTCGCGTTACACTGTTCCGAGGCTCAATAGAGACGCGATGGAAGGGGGTGCGTGCGCATTCCTATTTCGAGTTTCGAAGCTTCGGCTGTTGTATCGCGGCTGTATCGATTCATCCCCACTGTGCATTACCCCTCCGTGGTGGGGTACGCAGCCGGTAGTCCATTCTTCACGAGGCAAATTTTTTTAGATTTAAAAATCTTATGTCATGATCCTTGATATTTTATGGACGAACTTATGGCTTTTATAGCTAGTAAATGATTCTTTTTTTTCTACGTCATTATCCAATAGAAATCGCCCGCATTTATAATGCTTTCAATAAAATAAAAATTACTTTAATGAAAAAGATAGAATTTTTTTATGATATTTGTTATAAGAAGTTTATATATGTATACATTTTTTTGTATATTTCTTTTTTCTAGTTTAGTATATTTGTCTTTCCCCAATATCTTTCTTATACATTTATAAAAAGAATTATACATCATATTTTAATTTTAATAATAATTTCTAGTAATAATTTCTAAAAATCTGTTAAACGATTGTTTAACATCGGTTGAGAACTTTAAAAGCTCATAATAAAAGCGCTTGTACCTTAATAATATAAACTTGTATTAAGAAACAAATTTCGATGAGTGTAACATGGGCTTGTATAGTATACTCCCACCTCAACTAACATCCCTCTCCACTAGAGATATCGCGTACACCCTTCCTACTACCCCTCTAACGCTGATGCTACATTCGTAGTTCAAGCTCTGCTCGTCGGATGACGCTAGCATTTGCTTTTCAGGGAAACTTCTGTAGCAAGGTACACCCCCTCGTTGGTAAGGTGGGCATTCTTAGCAGGGTAGCTTAGAAAGTTTGTGCGCGCATGCCGCGTAATAGTTTCATATCTATGTGCAATCTTTGCTTCCTGAGAAACATGTGGGATCGAACGTGGAAAAAGAGGGGAAGAAAAGCGTGGGATATACGGATAGACGGCGGGTCAGGGCGTAGGGGGGTTGGAAAAAATAATACTCACGCCACGTACGGGACTACAGTAATTTTCAGAGCGCTCGTGCTCGGCTTGCTTGCAGCAAGGTAAGCGTGACTAGGGGCGATAGCATCGAGATCCCGCCGGGCGGATAAGCAGCCGCCAGCTTGGCCGTTTTATTTTCTAGTTTAAAATGTAAAATAACGGGAATTTCGCAAATTACAGCGGCGTGCGTTATTTGTACAAAGTAATGCGGCGAGCGTGCCCGATTCTCGCTTTCATCCCTCCATGCTGTTCCACTCCGCGATTGACTTTATCCTTCCACCTGCGGGCCATCTTGTCGTCGGTATGACTGTCTACCGTCCGTAGTCGCTTTTGGAATTTTTCCCGCGGTACACGCTATCATTATTTTTAGGACTGGATTTAATGCATAGAAGATCTAGTGCCATTCGTCACGGAAATGTGAGAATGAGAAACTTTGGTATTTTTATGCGAACTAACGGTTAGGGGTCTTCGTTAAAGAGAAATCTTCTATTAATTGTTATAATTTTGATATTTTAAAATGTCAAGGGTAGTCTAATGCAAATAATAAACAGGAGATATCTTAAAACTATTGCACACTTTAAATGTTTCACGTTATACACTATATTATTATTGTACTGAAAGATTCCATAGATAAATTAACAAAACAATTAAATTAATTAAATCAATATATTAAAAATGAGATGCATCGGTCTGTCATTACATTTAAAATTTACGTCAAGCATCATCAAATAAAAAATCCAATTTAATTAATGAAAACAATTAAACAAAATCAAACCTGTCTCTTATACACATCTAGATGTGTATAAGAGACAGCCTATACACAATGCTTTAAAAATACCTAATATTGTTTTTATACAAAATAAAATAGAGCAAAAACAAAACATCTCAATGCCGATACGTGTTATTTCTCACAAAGAACTGCGAATGCACGCGTTTCGTTGACAGGAATGAACCGCGGAGTTATGTATGTTTACGCTGCACCCGTGAGTTTCACAATGGGTTGCACAATGCGCCATAGGTTCCAACACGCATCTCTATAGCAATCAGAATCAATGGACAGAACACTCCCGGTGACTGCCACAATATGGGATTGCGAAATATTTTATATGTTTTTTTTTTTTTCACCGACGTATAACGTATGTACGTGATAGTGGAGATAGATAGAGTACCGGAGGAAGCGAGGGACGTGTCGACATGGATACGTGTACCGTTGACCGTATATGCATGTATACTTAGGGAAGCGATGGGTGTTCGGGCTGGTCTGGGGAGAGTCATGCAGGGTAGTAGTGCGTGTTTCACGCGACACACAACCCCCACTATACTCGCAAAATCCCCCGCTAAGTCATTACTATTAATAACCAGACAGAGAGAATACCACGGGCAAGGCATATTATTATTCATAATGATGTGATTCATTTCCCTCGAACCCCTCAGCAGCGTTTTCCCTCCTCCTCGCTTTCCTTGTATTCACGCGCTCCCTCTTCTTCTCTCTCCTTCACGTTTCATCTCCCTGCCATGATGACACTTACTCTCTCGCTTTGTTTCGCATCTCCTTTCGTCACGCCGCGCGAGTGCGTCTTCCGTCCTCTATCAATTCCAAGTTCCTTCCGCCGCATCCTCTTTACTCGGCAGAACTCCCGTAATCGTATTAACATGCAAATATTCACTTGCCAGGGCGTCGAAAATTGCCAAACGTCTCGATGCGTCGTACATATTTGAGAGATGTGATTTCGCAAGTGCGAGTCGCGCTGCGTACTAAATTTGGTAGCGATATTCTCCTAGTTATAATTATCTCGAGTACATGGAAGAAGAATTTACTAGTACTCTCATCCGTTCTCAGAAGTAACGTACAATAATTAAACTTTTATATTACTAATTTTTTACAACTAAATAAGGTTTAGAGTTAAATGATATGACTTTAGTAACTAAATTTCTTTCATACATGCTCATTAAATGTCTTGTGTTTTTTCCTTTCTGTATTATATTTTTAAAATTTTGCATAATTAAAAGTATAAGAATTTTTTCTTGATGTAAGTTAAATGGCATTAATTTCTCACAATGTTAAACAAAAATTGGCGTAACGAGAAATGTAATTTTCACAAACTATGATCTTGTAAATATTAAGAGCAAACAGAAAATATACGAACTACCATTTACGTCCAATTTGACCATGTAATATCTTTTAATCTATTTTATTTTCTTTATATTTTTATTTTATTTCTACTTTTATGTTAGCTATCTGAACTACGGACATGGCAAAATTTTCGGAAATTTTCACCAGGGAAAAGAAAGCACGTACACAGCTTTAATAGCCACGAGAAGAAGAAGAATCTTTTCTTCAAGCGATATGAGTTCGATAAATCTAAAATGTAAGCACATTCAACGAACATCAAAAAACAAAAAAGGCTAAACTTGTGTAAAAATTATTACAAGACTAAGTAATAATAGAATTATACGAGACAATTAAGATTATTTTTTCGAGTTACTCTCCTAAACTTATATATAATTTGGATACACATAATCTAATCTTTTATTTTTATTCTTTTTTTTGTTCAGAAAAAGCAATTAATTAAAACGATATTGAAAAAAGCTACTTGAATGTTTTCATGTTTCATAATTATTAAGTACTTTCGTTTCTAATTTGATAACAGGAGTTCATACATTAAATTCTGAATCGTGCGTTTGCGTTTGTACGTAATTTCAGTAGAAACGTAGAACGTGCCACGAAAAGATCCATCAGCTTATACGAACAGGCGGGATCTTTACTTTCCACGAGTCAACGGTGCGCTAATTAAATCAAGCTGAACTACATTCCACTGAGTGATGACGATAAGACCGCACCATATATTTCCGTAACACGAGTATTCCAGCAGTATTCATTTTCGGTCGCTTTTTCATCACTCTTGAGTCACCATATAGCGGGTTGTTACAGCAATTTATCATTCGCGCCTGTGACTGCCGTTTGATCAATGGAACACGAGATCTTGTCTTTGAAGAACGGTCGGCGAAACTGTAACAAGTTCGTCCTATAAGGGAAATGGATAAACGACGGTAGTTATGTTGCTCGTGAGGGTGGCTTCGCCACGTTACGGATGTAACGTCGGCGCGGATGTAATACCGGCGCGATAGGGCCGGGATACAGTAGGGTTACGTAGCTATTTGCGGAGGGTACGGTACGGTGAGATGCAAAAGGGGTAGCAGCTTAACTTTGCCTCCTTATTTCCCAACAGACTAGTGCTCGCGCTACCCTCTACCCTCTCGCCCACCTTGCGAACATTCCTCTTCTTGCGCCCCTTCCCACCCACGCACGCGCCCGTGCTACCCATCGCACTCTATGATTTACAACCAGCGACGCTCATCTTGTAAACAGGAACGTCCACGCTATTTGCGATTCTGTCCGCATCCCGCCGCGAATTTGCGTCTTCTTCCTGGCGCGTCATCGCTCAAAATTCATCGCGCGGTCTCTTTGTTTCAGTCGTATGCAAAAACGCTGGCGCAACTGGCGACGAAACGCTACAAAAGGGAAGTGTGCGGTGCCGTAGACATTCGTGAAAATTGAATGAATTGCTCGGGTCGGCGCACCGACGAAATGGATACGCGTTTCGGCGGTGACGCGTGTTTTTGCTACAGCGTGATGTAGTCCTGACACGTGAAGCTAAGAACGTGGAACGCCGTCCACGTATGATTTAGTAGGGTAACGCGTCTGGAGACGAATAAAAGGAGACTTAGGTTGAAGAGTATACCTTTCGTCATCAATTATAAAATTGTAAGTGTGTACGTGTAATAAAGCATTACATTACTATTCTCTTCATTGCATACATTTTGACATTTTAAAATATTAATGTCAAAGGATTATTTGTTCTGATGAAATTGTACATATTTAAAATATCAGAAATCGAAAAAATTTTACGAGACTATAAAAATTATAAAATTTCCTAGTTAGTTTACTCCAACAAGTAAAACATTAATATTGATAAAAGGTTCACTGAAATAACAAGTTCAAGAAATGAGAGATTCAACATGTAAAAATTAAATAAGGAATTTGTTTCTCATAACATGTACTCCCGCTGCAATAATATTATCAACTAAAATATATCTTGAAATTTGTACGTAAACGCTTCTAAAAATACAGCGAGTAGCAAACACATTGATTATTGAAATATAATAAGTTAAACTATTAAACGTTTGCTTCCATGTAAAAAAGAGTCAACTTTCAGATGTATGCGTTACACTAGCATAGAAAAGGCAGTCGACGGCAAGTAGTATTTTAGTTGAGAGTACCCAGGTGCCATACCACTAGTTGCTAAGTGCAAATAGTCAGCTTTGGAGAGGGCTCCGAGGTCCCAGACTTATTTCACGCTAGAACGAAAGCGGGATACTTCGGAACGCTGGGAATTCCAAATTCAGATCTGGGAATCCTACCGTGAGTTCATTGTTAAGCGTTTCCCCTTTCTCTTACACTCCCTATTGTGAAGTACGTAAAATGACGTACTATACTTATCTACTTAATCAATGCGAATAATGTATGAAAGGTAATTGTACTGAAAATTGATACATCACATCTTTGTCAAAGAGTACTATTTCAACACGAAATAAATACATCGTCGAATACAACGTAGTTTTGTGTGTATATACGTATATGTGTATATATACATATATATATTTCTTTTCCATTTGTTTCACGTTAAATGTTTTATTTTATTCACGGTAAAAGTATTATTTACTTAATTCCATTTAGATAACATTGTGAAAACTTGATTTTCTATCTCTTTTTTTCTTTTTCCAAACAGAACATGTTATATGCACGTTTCTCTGATAACATCGGGATATTAAAAACATATGACGGTTTAAATAAATATTATCAAACACGCAGTTAAATTAGAACAAATGAAATAAACTGCATAAAGCTAACAAATTTATTTTTAAAATAAATCTAAATGTAATTTTAACAGATAGATGAATACTTTGAAAAACTTGTAAACTTCAAACAGTAATTGAAATATCGATTTTCTTGTTTACAAGTTTCTCTACAGCCTGTTTTTCGTAACGACGAGGTACTATTTTCTGATCATAATTAAAATCGGATAACAATGCTCAAATTGGAGATATCTGACGAATGTTTTCCGTATCGCATTTTCGCAGAGGTAAAAACAGACCCGCTGTGAAAATGGAATCGGCTACGTTAAAGAGTAGAAGGACGTATCGATGCGGCTCGAAATGTGATACCCGGCGTCGGATTTCTCGGCAGATTTTACGTATGAATTGTTTTTAACCTGACGATGGTTATAACGCCAGTCGAGCTATCGATTTTGCGGCGTAACCTAATCACATACGCGGATTCGGGATATCGCGGCGCGAGCGGGGCTTTAAATGGGAGAATCGGAAAATAGGAGGAGGACAGAAACGTCAGCGCGACAGAATGCAGTTGAAAGGTTACATGATCGTGCGATCGGGGAGCTATAGGAAAGGCTTGACTGGTCGACAAAGCGTAACTGCACTCTCAAAAGGATGCCTTCGGTACGTACCGTACAATATATGGAGATCCTGTGAATTGCGGAGGCGACGTTTTGCCTCTACATGTTGTACTGTATTCTATAAAAAAATATTTTTCTCAATAACGACTCCTGTTTGAAGTAGCGGATGCTGTAGATTCAGCTTCAAGATCAAACAACACTGAGTGATGCGTAAACATAAAAAAGTTTTGCTGACACATACTGCATAAGAAATACTGCGTACGTGCGTACTGCGATGTGAACACGTACCGCGATGTATCATAAATTTTTTTAATACTCAATTTATATATAATTGTCACAATAAATAAAGTAATACATATGTTGATACATATGTTGCTACTATATAAAAAAATGTCTTAAATTTTTTTTGAAAATATGTAGTTATCTTCCTTTGTAATATTAACTGCTGCTATAAGTACCCGGAAAATTAATATAAGAGAATTAATAATTTGCTCCTATATAAGTTAGGGATATAATAATTTTGCTGTTGCCTTTTATAAAATACCTTATATATGTACTTATATACATACCTTTCTCCAGTTCAAACGTACGTTTCGATTTTCTGTGCCACTTGTCTTGCTTGTGTGGGTTTTTTTTTGTCCAATTACAGTTTTGCCGATACTTCCCGACACGTTCACAATGATTATTATCGGAGCACCAACCCGTCGATGCTCTGCTAAAGTTGTTAACTTCGTCAGTTTGAAAAAAAATGCATTTTTCCATATAAAAATTGTTCCATGTAAGAGATATATATTATTTATTAAAATAATATTTTTGTATCGCATTGTATTAGATTATAGTAGAGCATACTTTTATATATTTAGTAATATAAATTATTTGAGATCATGTAAAATTTCCTTTTCCATATCGTAAGAATGTCTAACTTCTGTCAATGATAATCGAAGTACCAATTTTATTTTGACCTTCACCAACTTGTACCTGATATAGCGCTCGCGATTACCCGTACTTTCGTGGATGCCGCGCATGTATGATTTTTTTTCCTATTATCCTTGAGATTGTAATTGACTCATGGAACAGTGAGCTGATGCAAGAAGCAAAAGAGAATCTAATCGATCACGTTGGCTAGGCGTTTAATCTACCATTCTAGCGTAGTGTGACAGCTCTGCTCGTTTCTCATTGCCGTTTTGCAGACAGCAGCAAAAAGTTTATAGCGCGGTACTAAAACAGTGCACGTAGATGCTCTATTAGACCGTTCGAACAGAGGCTTAGTCCTAGTAATAATGTTAAACGCGTGGCAGACGTACTTTTTCCTTGATATTTTAACACGGGGACGTTTCGGCGTATAAAAACATATGGGTACGAAGTGTTTTGACCGGCGCCGCATAAATTCTGCAGTTTATCGTGTCATACGAGCAGCGCGACAAAAATTGGAGACACACGCCAATTTGGCATATAATGGTGCACGAAAAATAAAAGTCCACATATCTCGCATATGTGATCCCGTCGTTTTTAAAGAGCGTCAATCTCACGGTACGTTTTCGACGGTAAAAATTTCGGCAAACGAAAAAAGTTGTAACGCGTCAGTAATAATTCGAAATATAAAAATATAGAACAATAATGACGTTAGATGTCACATTACAACGCTTGCCACGATCTATAATTAGTTATTCTTCCTCGATAAACCTAATCTCGGTAAAAGGCGAAGCAAAAGTGCAACGAATCGATCTGAATAGCTGACAGCGGAACGTTTAATCTACCATTTTAGCCGCGGGCACGACAGGCTCGCTCGTTTCTCACTGCCATTTTGCAGACAGTGACAAAAACTTTATAGCGTGGCGTTAAACCGGGGCACGTAGATGCAAGAATAGAGGTAGGGGTGCAAATGGAGGAGATTGCATTTGTGGTGAGACTTCACTGCAAAGGACATTTTCATATTTGTTCAGGAAACGCATGTTAATAGACCAAGTGCTACATAATCTTGCAATAAGGGCGAAATATATAGTAGAAAATTATATTTCTCGAATATAGTAAAAAAATTTGAAAGTTAATATTTAATTATAACTTTTATAACCCTTACTGTATTGATTACTAATTTTTATTAAATGATGTGTGAGACATTTTACAAACGAAAGATCCTCTGTGCAAATTTCTCTCTTCTTCTGATATAAATTCATGTAATAAATTATTACATGTTTTCATTTAATGATTATGCAAAATTTATACGCAAATGTAAATAGTATTCCCTTATTATTTATTCATGTGCTATTATTTGCAAATATGCGCACACGGTAACACATGTTTAGCTAGCTATCTGATAGATTCCTGAAATATAATGTATTTATTATTTAATGTTACGCGTAGAGAAGCAGTTAGAGAGCAGCTTTCAGTTTACACGATTTATCTCATATGTACGGAGCGTAATATTACAGCTTTCGTGTGATATATCCGTGCTACCGATACACTTACTAGCTAGCTCCCATTATAGCCAAAGCAGCGATGTTGGACGAACGCATGTAGGGCGTTAAACGGAACTATTACCCCAACCCGCTACCATTATTGCTCATTTATCGGTGAAAGCTCAGTGAAATTATTGGCAATAGGCTCAACGTGATACGATTCTCTATCTATCTATCTGTTGTCTATATTTATATCTGTGCATGATTCTTGTTTCGAGGCATTTTTTTCATTTTATCTGATTTGCTTTCAAACTAGATCAACGTGGTCAAATGTTTGGAAAATGTATTTTCACTTTCAATCATCCGTATCTGATATAAAATTGTCTCTTGTACACTGCAAATCCAAGCGTGTTATTTTAGCTGAAGCTCTTCTTACACATTTCTTGCAGTTTTAAATCATGTCATTTAACACGATTGAACGTATTAACTTTTAACTTAATACGATTAAACGCGTTAAATGACGTAACCTACAACAGCAAGAAACATGTAAAAAGAACTTCAGTCAAATGTGTCATTTCTAGATGTTTATGCGTGTAAAAATAACACGCTTGGATTTGCAGTGTAATCGGAAGAAATATTATCAATCTTATATCAGTCGAAATTAGAAGAAAAATATATCAGCATCCATTTTTATGTAATAATTAATAAGTGGATGAAGAAAAAATTGATGCTTAATTAATTAAGCAAGTCATTATATGCTATTATTACGATTATTGTAGAAAATGAATTGTCAGAACTAAACGGAATGGAAAAAAGCTCCTGTTTGTGGCTGAAAGCCTTATATTCTGTTTTCGTGGCTATATGTGAGTTAGCTAGCTGACGTTAATCCCGAAGAAACGATACTTGGAGGAGGGAATGGGGACGGTGTTAAACGGAACCATTATCCCAGCTCGCCGTCATTATTGCTCATTTATCGGAGAACGACTGCAGTAACTGCTGTCTCCAAACTTTGCTTATTTACTGTTTCGTGGAGATCTCAAATATTGTTAAATATGTAAAAAGTACTTTGCTTGGTATAGTTGCGAAAGCACATAACAACGCTCTTAATCTTTATTTAGGTCACGCTTTGCGTTTGCTTATGCACCGAGCGCGAGAAATATGCATTTGTGTTTCTTTCTGATAATTAATCCGCGACTGTTTTTGTTTATCGTAAAACTTCGGATATAATTTTATTAACTGCAACTTAAAAACTGTCATAATTACGAATAATTTAACGCCCGCTTAAATATGCCTATTAAGATTATTTGCAATAGTAATTGTAAAGAGCGCAATTTGCAATAAAATATGAGTGTTAAGGGTGTTGCAACGAATGATCGTTCGATTTGCATGAAGCTCTGAATTTGACGTTGTGAGATTGATCTAATTAGCATGAAACGTGTCATACTGAGCCGCAATGGCCACATTCGTAATGTGATTTTCTAATACGCTTCAGCGCAACCTGTAGCACCGAGACTAACGCCGCGATTGGAACTTTCGAAAGTTCACGCTCGTAAACGCGATCAAGGAGGATTACAGCTCGGTAGTATTTCCGCCATGCGAGTACAACAGAGGGTGTAACGTCGGGTTTGCGTGTTGCGCTCGACATGGCGCGATAAACGTTCGAGTACGCGTAAACCTGGCCTTATATCGCTGCCGAGCTTACATCTTCATACGAGCCACTATTACCTTCATTGTCGTACTCGAATCAATCGTCGTCAACGGGATTGCTGACATCACGTTGACACAAGAAATGATAGATAGGCATAACGATGTATTGAAAATAATGCCATAGTGGACACGACACTATACTATGTTTATAAGCAGCGTTGCAAATAAAAACAGCAGATTGACAGGAGAATAATATCAAAAAGATTACTTTTTCTAGCACTATCTTTATCTTCTCTTTGAATAATGATTGTCGGTTAAAGAGATACACAAATATTACTATATAATTTGCTTATATAAAAAAATTATTAATTCCATTCTCAATAACGTGTTATAACGTGTTATATAAATTCAAAATTATTAAAGCAATTTTACGACTACAAGCAATTATTCCGAAGAAAGAGGCTGATATTAAAGTAAGAGTATTAAAAAGTGAAAATCGCCACAAAATACGGGGGGAATTTATTTTAAATTATGGATAAGAAAAAAGAAAGTTGTCCCTCGACACACACACTCTCTTCTTTGATAATTTTCCATAAAATCGCTTACGCAAGTTTAAAACCATGCATGATTGCCTACAAAAAGAAACCATGTTCAATAGGTATACTTTAAAAAACGTTCGCTATAACGTAAGGCCATTAAAAACTTAATGACACCTTTATCGTTAAGCCGTATCGCTTGCCTTCTTCTGTACAATGCAGAGTACGGAATCGCACTTTGACACTGTGTTTAAAAAGTTCATGAACGAATTGTCTTACGCGGCGTATTTAACCCTCCGACAGAAGGGGTTTTTACCCTTTACTTATGCGTATACGCGGACGTGTGCGCGATCCGCGACACGCACGTTCGCGCGAATATTAGCGCACGCAAAGCTCACGAACGACGTACGGCTTGCATAAGTATGTTACCTGCCGGTACGTAAGTCTGATAATTAACGAATATGCTAATCAGGCGAATAGAAAAGGAAGGGCCTATAATTAGCTCCGGGCGCGATACAACGGTCACGTTAATTATTCAGGCCTTGTTCTTTACGACCCTGCGACCAACTGTAATTAATTTTCGAATGACGTGACTGCAAGGAGGTTGCATCTATTAGCATTGTCGAGGTACCAGGTGACTTATGCATGTAACAGTTGGTATGTCTCTCGAGATATGTCGATACTTGATCACGATACAATTGCAAGAATGTCTTTAATATCTGACAACATAATCCTTTTTAGATTATTCACGAATCGCAATTTTTTTAACAAATATACAAGATTTAAATTAGTAAACTACTTGTCTCTGTAAGTCTTTTTAATTATAAGTAATACATAGCACCTTTACATGCAGGTATAATTCTGTTTTAAGGTATATCTTTATTGTATATTTATAATTGTAAATTTAATGTACCATAAAAAATGCTTCAGATTTATCGGTGTGTTTATAAGTAAAAACAGGAACGCGCATTCATACGCATATAATGCTCGGACGTTTATGAGCAAGAAAAATTGAAGTAATACGGAACGAGACACACGCTCGTTTTTCAGATGCCTGTCCCCATATCTGAGCGCAGCACATCAATTTGACCTGATCTCTCTATCAGTCAACGCCCTTCGCTTTCTTCTATCATGCAATAAAACTGGAAAATCCTTACGCCAGCTTCACGTACAAAGTACGCGCAAGCATTTTCCGTTTTAAATAAAATTTTTATACTGAAAGATTCAAAGACAAAATAATAGAAATTATTGTAATATAAATATCCGTTTTATCATTTTGCATCATCATCATTTACACATTTATTACTTTTTAACTAACTCTATGTAATATAAAAAGTCGAAAAAGCCAATGTTTTTTCTCCTACAATACAAACATCACAAAAACGCACCCTCTAGTATTTCCAAGGGGGACTTATGGAGAGATCGATGCTTGAGTGGACAACTATTAGTCAGGGTGTAATTGCGCGTAAATAAAATCCGCTACAGTTACCATAGTTGATCCTATTTAAATAGCCAATGAATTTGCTAAAAACAGTTACTGTTAATAGTCACAAGCTTAACGTTTCGTTTACGATAATTTATTCTTACCTTTTAAAAAACGAAACTAAAACTAAAGCTTTATACCATTTCATAAATATTACTTTTCTTTATTCTTTTTCCGTTTTTTATATTTTTCAAGTAGTTTTCTATTATTCACTTACTTGAAAATTCAGTTTCTTAAATAGAAACTAACCCAGCAAATGGAAGTATGAATACGCGCGAAGAACATGATAGCTAATGATTACAAACGCGCTTAATCGAAATACATGCTTATAGTTTTAACAATATACCCATTAATGTTAATGCCACGTTAACAACACAGGGGGACAATTTAGTGGTGACAAACAAAAGCGCGAGTCCACAACTCGGTCTGCAGCCGGCTCGTAATGATTATCGGAGATATTTAATTAATTAACATGTCCAGACCCGCGCTCGACTAATATATGATACCTATACTACTTGACATCGACGATATTACAATACACTCATTTTGCATTGACGGCGCATAAATGTACGTGCGCAGTGGGACGGAAATTGGCTGAGAGCAACGTGTATACGCGTCTATGCGATAGAATGGGTGTGACAAAGAGAGAAAGGCAGAAAGAGATGCAGACACTAGATAACGAGCGATGGATACGAAAAAATGGGCGAGAGTAGTGACGAGGCAGATACGAATGGAAAATGAGACAGAGAGAACGATCGTGCAGAAGAGCGATGTAATTCCAATTTTACGCACTAATCAGGCGCAACGAGTAATTGCTTTAATCCTGTCGATAATTTGTTCGAATAATTAGCCAACGCTTTGAGTATCGCGGAGGCATCGTATGGAAGCGATCGACTTTTCATGACCTCTTCCGGTGGACATTTCATGCAATCGATATCCGTCAAAGACAGTTCTTTGTCATCATATGTGTGTGTGACTGGCATGGCAATCAGACTATATTTGACATTTATCGCTTCAAATCGCTGTGATGCCATTTCCGCGTTATAAGTTTATTTATAGAAATAGACTTATCAGTTTATTGACTATAGAAAAGATGAGAAGAATCATTTTCTAAAAAAAAAACTAATTTTCTTGAAATTTTTATTTAAAAAATAATTTTTAATAAATACAAATTTGTTCCTCTCTTTGTAATTTGTAATAGTTATGTTCATATTTTCTTATATCTTGGAACGCTTTCTTTTTTACTGTTTATTATTTTGATAATAAAATCCTAATATTTCTAATCTTATATATAAATGATATGAATTTGTTTTACGTCCGTAGAATGCCTCATTTTGATTTAATTTTAGATATTATTAATTTACTTTATGAAATATATTGTAGGATCGTTAATATATTAAACGATTTCTAAATAGCATTGCTCCAAACAAATTTACAGCCCTCTCATTAACGATTCTCCTAAAACGAAACTCAGTCGGGTCAAAAATTGGAAAGGATCTTACCGTAATACTTATCACCCCTGCGTTAACCCCCATTTAATTCACGAAGATAAACTTGCAGAATTCTCTAAGGGTTAGGGTGGTAGAGCCTCATTTGATATAGCTTCGTCATTTAGTCGGAACCTCGTTATTTCAAAGCGGTGGAACGTAGCGGCGCAAGAGGGTCAAATCGATTCCCTTGCCGTTGTAAGACCTTAGTTAGATTTAGATTAAACGCAGTAAAAAAAAGTCAGCGGTCAGGAAGCTACGGAGGTAAGTAGTTGGCAACTGCTCCCCCGTAACCGGTAGGGAGACAAAAGTTTCGCTTTTACGGACGACGGTGCCGGGTCATTTGTTTCTACTTATGTTCTATCCACAACGAGTGGTCTGGCGTAACGCGATCATTACGGGAAATGTGTTGATACCAAAATTGCTTCATTAACATTATATTGTTGCGTGTTGGTTATAGTTGTTTTAACGATCAACCCACGTGCAGTACTTATCAGTTACGTTGACTGCAACTGCCGTTGAAGTCTTGTTTCACTCTGACAATGATGTTCAATCGTTGTTCGTAACGATTTCGCTTAATGTTACGCAAATGAGAATTTAGAGAAGTTGAACAAAAATTCGGATGAAATAGCACGCAAACTTTCATACAACCACGTATGATTTGTTCCTATGTGTATAGTTTGTGACATTAGCCTTCCAAACAAAATGCTATGTATGATCTTACACACATTCTTTATAAATAAACAACATTATATATTCATTATAGTTTTTATTATAAACGCAAGACAAAATCAATTCATGTTCCAAGATTCTCACTCTAGCCAGCAATATCGGCTCTTGAGCATACAACGAGACATTGTATGCACGCTAATCTTGCCTTAAGTTATTCATATCTTCTGCTGGGTCAGGATGCAGTCACACTCTTACAGTTTCAGTTATAATCGCTTCGGATCCGACTATAAATCAAACTAAAGACCGGCTTTAGCAACGTATGCGCTCATAGTCTCGCTTATCGCTGACCGTATCTACTGACAACCGACATCCGCAGTATAGTGCAGGGATTATCGAACTTACGCGACACACACGCCGTCATGACCACCTCGCTATCGCCGTAATTTATCTCCCCTTTTAAAACCAAGACATTCGTTCGTTCCTCTTTCGCAGATTCTTGCTTTTTTTCCTGCCGCGCGCGCCACGAATTATTAATCAAATCAGGCAATAAGCGCGTGAGTGTAAATAACGAGTCCGACGAAGGCTCTCGCGCAGGCTGACGCTCGGTTTTTCCTCTTTCGCTCCTCCGCTTCCTCTCGCTTCCGCCCACCCGTGTCTTTCCATTACTTCGTCCTGTTCCCTACTGTACCGCATTCGGTCCTACCAGCGGTGGTAGGCGCTAGGTGCTGTGTGAGGGTGATTTGTCGCGGCGGATATGAGAGCGCCGAATGCCCCTCTGGACGCAATATTATTTTAAACGATGATATAGGAGGGGCGCGTGGTGCCGCAGAAACCGCGGGTTGGGCCTTCCACGTACGTGGCATAACGCGCGAAATGAAAATCACGGAAAGACGTGTGCGCGAACGTGATATGTATGTGCAAAGGCGCACGTACATAGACTAGAAGTGTCATCATCGTTGTCGTTGTAGTTGTCATTGTCGTTGTAGTCGTCGTCGTCGTCGTCGTCGTCGTTGTCATTGTCGACGAACGACAACGTTCTCCAACTCCACGCTAACTACCACCATCGTCGAAAAGTTGCACCAAATTCCGGTCGCGTATTTCGAAATACGACACGTCGCACCTTTCGGTCGCCTTTGCAGCCATCGAGAAAATGTCCGATTACAAAAAGGGTAACGCTCCTGTTATTTTCCGTCGTAGCCCGATACCTTCTTCTTAGCCTTTGCTTCACCTACAGAGACGCATTCGATAAATTGTATACAAGATTTTAAATGCATGAGTTTAAGTGTACTTTATACGTAAAATGACATGTAGATACAGTATTTCAGTAAAGATTATAAGACAAATATTACATATTGCAACTTATGTAATTTGCTTAACAAAATTATGTAATAAAATAAATCATATAACAAAATAAATACTTTTATTTTTTAATTAAATAATAAAAAATAACTAAAATACTAATATGTCTCTATGTTAAAATAAAAATTACTTCGATAACAATGCGATAATTTTGCAATATACTATACATAAATTTTTTCTTTCTTTATATGTCATTCCTGAACTTTCTTCACCAAATTATAATTCCTTCTAAAACTACCGATTTGGTACTAACTCAAAAGAAATGTATTATTAAGAGATGGAGCTTGGCTTGAGACCAGAAGTGCAAACCCCAGAGGAAAAAGCGCATTAATTCTTCTAGTGTATCAAAATTTTTCTTCATGAATTTTAACTTCTGATGAATCACTGAAAAAAGATTTGGGCTAAAAAATCAATTAAAATATTAAAATAAATTAATCAGAAATAATTTAATAACTTAATTATTTAAGATGTTTCCAAAAATATTGTACACATGCAGCCAGTATTTTGATTTCGAAATATAGCCAGCGATTCGGAATTAAATACGTTAACATTACATGACATATTTAATTCTGTAATTCTATTTGTATCTTATTAATATTTATTACTAATCTGTGTCAAAATAATTATTAATTATTTTATGTGCAACAATCAATTACCATAATAGGTAAAGAAATTCTTTTGTTGCAAGATCACAGGTTGGTAATTAATACCGTGAATGGACAATTATGCGTAAGATTTAATGCATGATATAAGCTTATGTTACAGTAATAGTGCACATACATTATCTAACATTTTCATCCATATGGAAAATAGTAGCAATTACTTATTACCATAGCATGTCAAACATAAACGATTAATTATACATGGTGTTCCAACATTTAATCCCGATATTTCTATTCGCTTTTATAACAGAAACACACATATAGAGGCAGATTTAATATTAAAATAAAATAAAATAAAATTTCGGATATTATAATATGTTATGTTTCAAACACAGTATTACATAGAATTTACTAGACACACAATTGATAGATTACTTATATATAATACATAAGTACATACGTATAGGTATATTATACATATAAGTATATTATATATACGTAAGACGAAATTTTAACATATTTAAATATTTAATACAATCAATAACTTCTCATATATTAAAATAACAGCAACGTTACATATTTTGGCCATTTTAATCACGGAGGTAAACTTTTTGGATAGCAGGATATGTTTGTTAATTAGCAAGAAATTTTGTTGTTCATCATTCTAGTTATACCAAATGTATGAGGATCGTGCAATATTAATATAAGCTACCATGCCGTAATAAACAGCACAAAAGAGATACACTGCACGCTAATATTACGTGAACCGCCGTGTACATATTTACTGCAACGTGCCTGGTAATAAACTGGCCAAACTGGTTGGCCGCCGGCCGGAAGTTTTAACCGGAAGTCGCCAGATGAGTCTCGTGCGCGTGACTTACTTCGAATCACGGCAAATTGACTTTCTATCTAGCTTGGCTGGAACCTGACATACTCTCACACCAAGAGATTTTAGAGTAAGGTTTCAGGAGTGCAGAAAACAAAATGAAACGCGGACTGCTCGGCAATGGAAATGGAAAAAGATAGAAAAGGATATATTGGTTGTAGAGAAATAGATCGGCTAAGAGTTTTGCTCAAGGATATATATGGTGTGTGTGTTTATGTGTGTTTGTGTGTGTGTATACATGCTATGTTTCAATAAAAATTATATTAATTAATTGCACACAACTGTAATTAATTTTCTCGTGTTATTATATATTGTGTAACTTTTTTTTAGTATTTTTTGGGGAATAACCACTAAATTACCGCGAACAAAATTGCAATAATTTTAGTACCTGAATTAAAAAGCTATTAATATAGCATAAAATATTGACAAACGTACTGTGTAATAATGTTATTAAATACTACACGCTAACTGAAGCTATATAAATCGTTTTATAAAATACGATCAATATAAATTTCAAAAGTGCTTGAAATAGTTCGACAAATTAAAACATGAATGTAACAAACGCATGAATTTTGAGAGGATGATAAACGGTCATTTTTCTGCGTTGTTACAAGCGAAATATGCAAACCGTTCGTTGCGGAAAAAATGTATGAGACATTAGAAAGAAGCGCGAATTTACCTCTTTCTTCGTATTTTCTTTCTGGCTTACACGCCCGATTCTTGCTTACTTTCCTTAATAATTACTCCCGTAATATTGCAGGTCCGGCATACTTAGCGAAACAAGAAAAACGCTCTACTGTCAGCATAGTCTGACCCCTTCTCAGTTGTTTTCTAAGCCCTACCCTTCGTCGCAATGAGGATATAGTCTTCTTTTCTTTTTAGCTCCAGTGTTTTTAGCGCCTCTGGTGTGGTCGCTGGCATTATACAGAATTACGAAATTAAGCCGCGCGTACTCGTATACAGCCGGTCTAAATTAACCCGAGTACTTTTATGTAAAGCATCCAGCAATGCAGCTCTTGAAACAATTCAAGCTTACAGCGTAAAACCGTGTGCGCTGTTGCCCCTGCAGTACTTGAAAATTTTGATAAACAACATGATGTGCTAACAAACGCACAAAGAACGCAGGAAGCGTTATTGTGAATAGCGATAAACTGTATTAAACTGTGAAAACACCACATCAAGAATGCATGTAATTAAAAATACTATGCTTGATGTATTTAGATAAATCGTTTCGGGAAGATTTAGAGGAAATAATTGAAAAAAAATTCTTCTATTGCCAGCACGCCCAAAAAATATCAGATAAATTCAATACATTTTCTACGCGTATTCTCTTGCGATGTATGAACGACAGCGAGTAGCACGGCTGATATGATTACTCCATTTCCAAAAATACCACGATGAGTCGCGGAACGGATAAGATCGCCGACGGTGCACATCGATACCGGACGACAGCGGAACATATAGAGCATGCAGAGAGAGGCAACGGAGCGCTCGTAACAGCGAGATAAAAATACATAATTTCCCTCACAAATACACCATCCGACTAATTATTATCCGTAAAGCAAGCAAACGGGATTTTGTTCCGTCGCGATAAACAGTCGAGATACGCGGCATACGCACGCGTATGTACTTACGAACGAGCGGGCCAGGAACATGCCGATAGATCGGCAAGTATCCGCGTTTTGTGCATCACGGCCGCGTATTGGCGTATGCAAAGCTTCCAATATTTGACTAGCCGAAGCTTTTGATTTATACGCGCGTCCAATAAAATACAGGCTTAACTTTAATGCCCGGGAACCGAATATATGCGGCCTGTATACGTGGATGCGTTCGCGTGACATAGGGGTGTACGACACAACCAGGGATCGACGTACTTATTCATACACAAGAGAACACGGACACATGCGCGCACGCACCTATCTCGTAGACAGTCTACCTACCTACCAACTTACCAGCTGCAACACAATATGGAACTCGCATCGTGATGCCATTTACGAAGGGTGGATGCGATACGCTCGCACGTGAAAAATGATCGTCGTAATCGCATCGCCCGCTTTCGGAACGTCGTTTCGATCATTTCCGACGCGATCAATCGACACGATACGTCAAAGGATAGTAGGGATATGCTTAAGAATGCATTTGCGCGCATAGGTGAATCTATCGTGACTGCGAATCGAGATTTTGACGCGATGTTGTTCTTATTTTACTAAACTGTAGTAATGTGTTATATAGGAAACACATGCGACGCTTAACAATTAATATAGATAAATTACAAGTGAATAAATTATTTGATTATCACGTGGGTATTATTTTACATTATCTGCAATAAATAATTAATTTTGTTTAAAGTTATACGAACAGTTGGATAAGTTAAATTAAATAAGAAATATAATATCATAACGCGTTTATACCTGTCAGCATTATAATTTAAGTATTTGTGTATGTGACAACTAAAATAAAATAAATTGAAATGAACATACAAAACGCTGTAAGTGTCTCAACGTATAAAATACTGGTGCGACATCGGAAACGAAATTTGAGCTATTTCGATGTATTATACGATACTATTGTAGTACGATACCATTTTAGCGACAGAAAAGCAACCACGCACTTCCTCAGATTAATTGCGATCCTACGCCCGTGACTGTCATTCGAGAATGCGCTGCGTGTTTTCTTTGTTGTCGTTTTTCCCTGGCAACGCAAACAATCAGAAACTGAAAACCGTCCAACGTAATCGAATACATATGCACGCGTGTGCACTTCAAAAAGGGAAGGAGAGACGATTTCGAAACGGCTAACAACTCGGCAGCAGCTTTTGATTTTCGTCAGGTAGGATTCAGTCCGACGGATGCTGGAATTCGTACGGGAGAACCAATTGATTTCCGGGCTTAGGCAGGCACGTGAGTTAAATACGTATCAGTCCATGGCTTCGGCAGTCCTAATGTTACCTAACTTTCTTCGCTTCTTTACACTTTCAATTCCGACTAACCATCTTCCGGTTGTAATCGGAGATTCGTCACCTACTAAGAATTCATAATAGACAGTAATAACGTAATTTCTCTCTTCGTCTGATTCTATCCGAGTGTAACTTTATTGACAAATACATTTTTTTGGTCTATATTTTATAATAAATTATTAAAAAATTAATGCGTAAGTTGCAAATTTTTTCTATTTATATATCATTTTTCTTACTCATCCTCTTTCATAATATCAATTTTGTTAGTCAAATCGTTTGGAGAAATAATTCATTCGACATGATCGCATATTTATTTTTGCTTTCTGAAAAAACTAACATATAATTATATAACGTGTGCGAAATTAAATAAATTAAATATTTTTTAGTTTCTTATTACGATTGGTATTTGCTTCAACAATAATATTTAATTTGTCTGTTTTCACATAGCAAATCTGTATATATTAGTATATAACGACTATAGAATACCTAATATATTAATTTATGTATAAAATTGTATATTGTCTGATTTTTTGTATTATTATAAGAAATGATCTTTTGTAATGAAAACGTATATATTTCATTTTTCAACTTCATATGAACGATGGTTGAATGGAGTAGACAACGAGAAGAGTGGAGTAGATCGTCCAATATCGCGGAAGCTGAATGGAAAAGCGATGAAATATAAATATGGCACCCAAGGGAGTGTTCTCTCCTACTTGAACCATTTCCTCATACTTTTTACTTGCTTTCACATTTCCACCTATACGTTTGAGTCAATATGCTTCTCAGCAAAAAGCTTCTCTTTCTATAATTTTATGCATGCATATATTATTCTCCAATAAATGAAGAGCACTTATTATTCGCAATATTATATTTATAAAAGTTTTGACTATAAGCCAAATTTTATATATAATTATAAAGTACGAGGTCTGTCAATAAAGTAATGAGACTGGTTTTTTCCCGCCTGTTGTGGCAATCCTGCAGCCTTCTATCACAGACTATATTTTACGTTGGTCCTGCCCCCACCACAACTCCCAACTTGCACGGTCCTGCAATCTCTCAATCTAAAGTAGCTGATTGATTAATGAAGACGTGCGTGTGCTCCTCGTCACGAAAATGGAATCCCGGAATACCATTATAAAGAAATATCAATACCATTATCAATACCATTATAAAGAAATTCTCGAAAGACTTCGAAAATGGGTAAGGAGGCGTTCGTCCAAACATTGCCGACAACTGAATTCTCCATCACGATAATGCGCTATCCCATATTGCACTGTGTGTAGGGCAGTTTTTGACGTCCAAAGGCATTTCAGTGCTGCCGCAGCTTCCTTACCCGTTTTCGAAGTCTTTCGAGAATTTATTTATAATGGTATTGATATTTCTTTATAATGGTATTCCGCGATTCTATTTTCGTGACAAGGAGCACACGCACGTCTTCATTAATCAATCAGCTACTTTAGATTGAGAGATTGCAGGACCGTGCAAGTTGGAGTTGTGGTGGGGGAAGGATCAACGTGAAATATAGTCTGTGATAGAAGGCTGCAGAATTGCCTCAACAGGCGAGAAAAAATCAGTCTCATTACTTTATTGACAGACCTCGTATATGCAAACGAACAAAATGTCAACGAAATCGACTTTTTTACATGTATCAATGTATGTGTGTAGTGTGTAACTTAATTTTATTATATATCAATGAAACAGATAATTGATAGTTTTGCTTTTTTAGATTTATTTTCTCAGGATTTTACTTTTATCGTATAGCAAATCAAAACAATTATTATTAATTTTTCACGCTGGCTATTTATATTTATATTATTTATATTTTTTTCTACTCGATAAAGTACTTATCATTTTTTTCAGTCCAGAAAAATTAACGCTAATGCATCTCAATACAAATCTGCACCACGGTCACGTAGAAATTATGAAAAGTACGATAAACTTGTTTAAAGTTATACGCAAAAGAAATAAAACGAATAGAAACATATTTAATAGGAAGCATAAAGGGTCACAGCATACGCGACATATCTTATTACTTTATCTCGGGACGCATCTCCTCTTTCACGAAACTCTCTTGTTATTTTCGTTATTATTTCTGTGCCTGATGGAAAGCAAAGCTGAATGTACACGAAGCCTGAGGCTACAATCGTTGTACACATGGCTCTTGTTATGCGATATACGCCGCGTTCGTCGTCAAAGTACAGAGGCTTTCAAGTGACAGAGGTATCTCATCGAATGAGAAATAACACACTACATACACATACATATTTTGTTACAGAAAATAATCTGCGTGTTAAAGTAGTGCTTAATAATATCATATAATTTATATAATCTCTAATATCATCAAACACTCGCAGATCTTTTAAAGCTTGATCATCACAGACGGCTGTTATGTATGTACTGTATAATATAGTCATACATTTTTCTTAACATCAGGATATAAATTATTTTAATAAAGCATTTATACGATTTATACATATATATAAATGTAATTTTAGATTATTATTGCATATTATTAAAAAATATTACGGGGAAAGAATTAAGTGCAGTTTTATTAATTTTCGTAACTTTCGTTGTACATATTTATGGCGCAACGAAGCTATGAAACACCTAATTCAAATCGACTTGTTCTATGTGCATCTTGTATAAAATTATTGCATATCCTATAGGGCAAGTACATAGAGAAAGCTCCGGATGTCAAAAGACGAAGAGAAAACGCATGAGTAAGAAGACGAGTGTGAAGGAAGTCTAAAATCAAGAGTCGGGAATAACTTACAAGGTCGGTGCTCATGTATCTCCTTAACGAGGAAAGGAGCCTCCGTCGGGAGTATGAGAGGCACTGAAGAACAACTCGGTGAGGAACTCAGATTAAAATGAAACATCTCGAAAACTCTTCGCTATGTGTTTGCCCGTCGGATGTTTAATCGTTCCACGAGTCCGTATTGTCTTATTACAGTCAGCCTTTCAGGACATTACTTCAGCTTAAGCGTTAAGCCTGATTTATGGGCCGGAGCTATTTTTGCAAGTTGTGCAAGTTGTGTAACGTGACGTACAGGGTTCATAGTTGCAAACGTAGATTTGTACCAATTACCCTATTCACCGGAATGTGTGTGTGTGTGTCTATGACGTTTCTCGTAATGTGTATCGTGTATACATTATATGTAAACGCATAATGTATATGTGTATATATATATATACATATATATATATATACTCTGTGGTACATACACATTGTAAACTGTGAGAATATTGCATTGAACAATTAATCGCTCTATTAATCTTAAATAATAAAATAAAGTAAAATATATCGCGCAATAGTTTTAATTAAATGGCTCAAATGATATAAAAAGACATTGATTGAAATTTGTTAGTTTTATTTAATTCTCAAAACATTAATTCGCATCACGATCAATAGGATATTTACATTTCACAAATAGAATTCAAAAATAATAAATAATAAAACGCAAATATCTCGAATGATTGTCTTATGTTTGCATGTGTACTGTCTAAAAGTTTGGTAGAATAGTGAAAATCTATAATAATAGCTCGAATAGCTAATTAATATGAAATTATGGGAATGATCGATTAATATTATGCAGTTATTTAAATAGGATCAAATAAAATTACAAAGCAAAATTACGTAGTAAATTATACATATTAAATACATTTGGCCTATACTAACATTACATTAGATATCCGAAATGTTAATAAATGAAAATGAAAACGGTATTATGCTGTATAACCGTGTTAATTTGATTTATCTTTTAATAGCAAAATTATTATTTTTACAGCATTCTGGAATTTAAATTTAAATTAGTTTAAAACTAATTTTTAAATTGCAAATTTAGTTTGAAATAATAGATATAAAATTTTTGACAATTTTATTATCTATATCTACCTCCAATATTTGCAAGAAATTCATTATTTCCAATTATATATGTTTGAATCACGGCTTTTTTAAAGGAGATGTGACTCTAAATTAAAACAACTGAAAAATCAATTTATTATGAAGAAAAGCGCTTGGAACAATGCCTGCAATGTCTGGAGCACATACGTTGGATGATATATCTACAAAAACAGAACAAAATACTTTGTATTTTATTCCTTTAACGTGCAACCTTTCTTTTGTTTTTCTCTTCTGACGAAATCCACACATGATACCATTTTTAACTTCAGTTTGTATTCAGAAGCGAGTGTCTGGATTTAAAGATTTAATATGTCGCAGCTAGGACAACATCTACATGACGCGGTAGACGCGGTAACCGTTGAATATTCATGGAAAAAAAGCAAAAAAACGGAGAACTTGCAAAGGTGGTTTCACGAGTGTTCAGCAATACCCATGATCGAGCGAGACTTAAAAACCAACAGATCTGTCTCTGACTCATTATACGCTTGATTATAAACGATGACCGTCTCGGGCTTGACAGCACTGTCCGTTTAAAGAGAAATATGACTCTACCTAATGTAAGTCAGAGAGAACAAAGGCCTGACAAAATGCAACGGGCGTTCTTCTCTCCCTCTATAGCCTGAAGTATAATTTCGCCTGCTGTTGAAAGGCAGCGATCAAATTAAAATTGATTATCACTGTCTCATTTTATTATTGCCATAATCGATTGTACTATGGCTTATAACATTACAAAAATGGACGTAATTTACAACAACAGTAAGATTTATCTTTTTACGAAAAAAAAGAGATATATGTTGTAAAATTTTATTTGACGTATGTTTATATTACTGAAATTTGTTCATCAAAAAATGAAACTATATGCTTATATTTAGGATAATATTAAATACATAAATAATGTAATTATCTCGAGTTATTTAATATTTCAAATGCAAATATATTAATAAAATATTTAAGATAATAATATAATCATAATACCACTGAAAATGCTTTCAAAAACATTTTGGCAATAAATATTATGTTAATCAATATTTCAGCATACATTAATAAATCAGCATATTACTACATGTTTCTATTTTTAAATTATTTAGCATTCTTGCTACATCAAAATCTGTCTGTGCGTAATATATTAAAAAATGTAACATAATTATTTATACGCGTACAACAAACCGAAATTTCACTCAAGCATGACAGAAGTCTGCCACTACAATGCTTGGCGTGATCCACCCTTATTAAAGCGTTACTTCCTTACGTACTGCTTTATTCCGGCCTTTACTTTGCATCGTTCGCCGAGACACGTTTGGTCTGAAAACTTGGACGGTTTTTAATTTGCTGGCCGTCAGAGGCGATTCACAGATGGGCGGCACAAGCTTGGATATAAAGTACAGACGTTGATGCATTACGAGAAATTTGTTAGAACTCCATGACACAGCGAGTCTGTCTTTTTTACGGACACAATTCAGTTTACACCCCGTACTGCGCCGTGATTCGGCTTTCATCTTGGGCCATTAAAAATAGCCTAGTGAATCGGATTTAACAGCAAAGGTCAAAATTACGTATGCATAAGATCACTATTGACAATTTTCTGGTTAATTATTTGTGCTATCGCATATTGCATGAAACTATAGACACTATATAAAAATCAATATATCGTAATTTCTATGTTGAAAAGATTTCTTTTTTATTAAAATCTAATAACTAAAGTCTACAATTAATCTTTGAATTTTTAAAATGTAAATTTTAAAATTAAGTTTATCAAATTAAATTAATCAACTTCTCTCTATAACTGAATGCGCAATGACATATTATAAAAACACGAATAAATTTAATAACTGTATTTTATGAATAGTACATGCAGACAATCAATTTATTTAATCATTGAAGTGTAAATTAATTTTCTTAACTAAATGTTCTGTTGTTTACAGTTTCCTCATTATTGCATTTTTTAATTAAAAAAATACTACACACACAAAAGATCGAATATAATATTCTTTTATGCGCAATAAAATATACCCGTGAGCAAAAATAAAATGTAAAATAATTTTAACATTAAATACATTTCTGTTAAAAATGAAACACTCGATTTAAAGAAAATATCTTGTGGATTTTTCGATTACAGAAATTGTAACAGAAATTGCAATAATTTTCAATTTATAGGCAACTGAAAATAAAAAGCTTTTTGCAAATGATCAGGTCTGTTTTCATGAACATCTGGAAAAGCCAAAACATTTTGAAACAAATATTTAGTGGGGTAGGCAACTGAACATTAAATTAATTGTGATGCTTACTGAAAGTATATACGCATGCCATATACCTACTTTGCCGCAAGGCATGCGTTCCTACATATACGGTTTCATAATATACGGTTTTCCTTGTTAGTTTCCTAACTGCGCCATTTGTCTAAATTTACGAATCAAATACAAAATGTCTAATAAAAATTGTAATACGCAGGCATTTGTAGAAACAATATGCGTAATTTTTTAATTACATAATTGGATATAATATAACAAATATGTGGAAAGTTTACTTCTAAAAATGTAATGTATACACACACACACAAACACACATATATGTATATATGTACAGTAATTGTTCTGTATTTGATTTTAATGGTATAAACGATAATAAAATGATTACATCGTAAAAGTAATTTTATGTTTAATTTGAGATAAGCTTTAAATATAATTTTAATGGTTAAACCAACTTTTTAAGATGTGCTGATGTAATTTTAGCACTAAAAATGCTGTCACATTCCTATATAGAAGTCGCTCACAAATGCATGCGCGGATAAAATTATTGCCAATAAATCTTCGTGATACTCTTATTGTTTTAGCTCTGCGCGAGTTACAGTGATGGAGAAATGAATTGTTATTCGATGGTGCAAAATGCAAGGGAAAAAAAAGATGCGACGCGAATGAACGGTGATTCATAGCCAGAGTATTTCTTTGCGAAATAATTTGTCACCTCTATATGAACGCAAATAATAAAAGAAAGGAAGAAGAAGAAGAGTAAAAAAACGAAGAAACGGAAGGAAAAGCGTGACGTAGACGGACTGCCACGCGATTGCTTTCACCGATCGATGATTAAAACCTAATGTACCGTACAAATCTGCAGTAAACCCCCCGACGAAGATGCAGTATCGACTCTCGGTGTATCACCACTTTAGCATGCTGGAGCCCTTTGATCATACACGTATCATTCGACTAGGAATTGCTTGGAACTACGTAATTTCGTCTGCGTAGCCTTTTTCCGGGTATATTTTCACCCCACGACCCACCAACCTACCGGGCAATCCCTTTCCCACCACATATACCCCACCTCTTTCGTCTAACCCACCCGCGGCTCGTGTATTTGCGCAACTTTTTAAATTTCCGGTCGCGGATTGCCTCCGCGGCTCCGCGCCATCCTTTCCCTCGTTTTCTTTTTCCATGGAACAATAAAGCGGACGCGGGAGCGCGCTCCACGCGATGCTTCCCGCGATAGGATACGATGCAATGCACGAGTTCCAACTCTGTACCTACCGCCGGATGTCCATTTCCCATCGGGCCGAATTAGAGGAAATTTCTCACTCGAACTCTCGCGTCAATGTACAGATGCCTTGATTGTTACCGATCGAATGTACAATCCGTTCCTTTGTGGAAACTTAAATAGCGCAAAGTGACTTCGCTGTTTTGTACGAGGAAAGTTACACTTGATGTAAACGAAATTGTTTTGAATTTGTAACATTTATTAAGAAACTTTCACCGAGCCACAACTATGTCGCATGTGTTTTCAAGTGTTATAAACTGTAATTAGTAACTATGCTATTTCATTCATTACGTTTACGTAAATATACGTAAAATATTTTTATTTTAAGAGATAATAATGGCACAAAATAACTCAATACTTATTTTAATTGTGCAAGCACGATTTTTTATTTCCATTAATCATATATTTAGAAATTGCATACTAGAGATTCGTAGTATCTAATATGTGTTAGACTTTACTTTATCATAATGTATGTACAGATTAATTTACAAAGGCTATTGGAGTCGGGTGTGGCGCTATGCCAACAAAACCATTCTTTTGTTTCGACCTCCCGTGTATAATTTCCAAACGCACGACAATTCTCAAACATGCCAAAAATAGGTACAGAAAAGCGAGTCATAAAGTTTTATTCCTTCCCCTTTATTTATCTTTGAAAATATAACGTTTCATGAATTATTACTAAATTTCTTCTGGCATGCATATATTTCTTAGATGCATAGAAAGATTAAAGTACTGATTAAAATGAGTAGTAATATTTGTTATGGCCTTCCAAATATCAGAAAAATTAGCATTTTCTCTACTTTTTTACTTGTTATTTACTTTAATTTAAATTGACTGCCGTCATACGTCGCTATAAATGACGTAAGACAGTTCTGATTCAACTTATGTATTTGACATTTTAAATGTTAAAAGAAAGCCAAAGTTAAAATTCTAACGATGTGTATTGTATAATTAATAGAGACAAACAATTTGATTGTGGTTTATTGAAATGCCTCAACCTGAGTTTAATCAACAAAATATTATCTTAGAATACTCGATTTAACAAGAATCTTTTATCAAAAAAATTTACAAATTATCTATTGATCATGCACGTCTATTTAGAAGATTTCAAATCTTATGAAGTTTTGTGCCATTACCTCGGATAAAGAACAACTCGGATAAAGAACGGGGGCACGGAAGTCACTGGAAATGTGGAAAATTGTAAAAATACTTTCGTGCCGACGAAAAACATGACAAAGTTGAACTGTAAAGCGAAACCGCGTATCCAATGGAAGCGGAGATGACGCGTCTGTGGCTTCTCCAGCTCGCCAGGGGGGTTTTACAATCATGTACTATGCTAATCCCGGAACGTTACGCCCCGCATAAAACATAAAACTCACTCACTCATTTGCCCCCATCCACCCCGTTCCACCACTTGTCTACCCAGATCTTGTATCCTGTCTTCTTTCTCTTCCCTTTTGCGTTAGCAATTTGAAACGCATAAGAATATCCATCTGGAATGCAAATCTCAAAAAGTATTCTGTATTCTGTAAGAGTTAAATTTCGATTGTAATCGATATACAAGTAACGTTCGCGCGAGTTTAATTAAACTTATCATATCATTTATCATACATTTTAGTTTTTATAATTAAAAAAGTGATATTACTACATATTAGTAATATATATCATATATTAATAATATTATAATTAAAATTTAAATTTGATAAGAAACCGCAATGTTCGAAGAAAGATAATGCATGACATCATACTATTAACATGTCGAAAGATTATCGCTTATTAGAAAAATTAATTTGTCACAATCGCATGCTTTAATATGGCATTGTTTCCTTAGTTTCCTAATGATTTCATATTTTCAGGTTTTTTACGCAAAAAAATAGAAAAAGAGAAGTATGATATGATATATAAGATTGAGGAAAGTACTCGAATAACGCTAGAGGATAGGCCAGTTATTGTAATTTCATTTCGGTAATTGTGCCCCGCGTGTGCGACTCGTGAAATTAATTAAATTAATGCAATACCGTACACGCTCTTTCGCTTTATATTCTTGCACTAATATGTGTATATGACGTGACGCGTACTTACACGTGTACGCTCGTACAGTACATACGAGTATCCATAAAGGTATCCATAAATGTGCTAATTGGGTCAAGTGCTCTACACCAAACTGGATAACAAATAATAGTTATAATATATAAATAAAGTGGACATAACAACTGTTGATTTCCGAATACTAGAATGTGCTCGCGATGGTCGTATATGATTCTGATAATCCAGCATGTATGACTTTTTTGACAAATTCGTCTTATTGAAGGAATTTATGTTGCTATCTTTAATGTTTTTTTGATAAATAAAACAACATATCAATCTTGTCAATTAATCAATTATAAAAATAAAGAAATATAAAATATTATAAATCATAAGAAGCTGGTAAATCATTTTAAGTTTTTGAATATTACGTCGGAAAAGCAATGAAAAAGAATAAATTGAATCATCGATCGATGTTTATACATCTCACTTACGGATAATGCAGAACCTACTCAACCACTCTTATGGAAAACATTTCGTTTCATTATAACTGACCCAAGTAATATTTCCCTGCTCGTTAACTGATAATTGGCGTCCATATACATTTTGATTACCATTAATAAAATCCATTTTGAAATACTCGGATTATCTGTTTTTGAAATCCAATCAACATTATTTTCTATTCCCTGTTGTGGGTATATTTTTACGGAGATATACGATTACCGTTTATTAACGTAAAGTTATAATGTTATCTAAAACATAGAAGATATTTACTTTGTTAATTACCATGTAAGTTGTCAAAACAAATTTATATGCGCAAACTATAAAATTAAGCGCATAATCGTAATCTTTAACTAAAATTCTTTTAAAATTTTAATATTCAAACTATAAAATATTTTTAATTTCTTTATATAATATTATTTCAATAATAAGCAAAGAAATAATTATGCACTCAGATGTTGACGTAGGTCCGTATTTTATGTATAATAACCGCACATAATTATACGCGTATTTTATAGCACAGTGATTTTGATATACAACCTGCGTCCTTGCTAACCAACTTTCGAGTAATTTCAGGAGTATAAGATACTTCGGATAACGTCGCAAAGTGCGAATAAAAACGTAAAAATATTACAATTTTCATAAATAATTCACGAGACTACAGCACGCACGAATAGACAAGCGTTGACAAAGGTGCTTTGCGTGAGATACATCATACAGAATAACACCTTCAAAGAAAATAATGCTTTCTTGATTCTGATTTATCACCGTCTCTCGAGATACTGTAGTTTGTCGGCATTAGTAGAAATAAAGCTTGTAAAAATCCAAATACAATTGCATAAATTTGCTTTTAGTTATTATGTAATTGTACATACTTCTCGCACATCTTTTTTTAACAATAGATCTTGCAATCAATTTAGAGATAATTTTTTAGCGAAAATATGTGTCGCCAATGATTTTTATGTTAACTTTTTTCCTTTATATTTCCTATATATAACCAGGAAATATAAAGAGAAAGAAAAGAATATTTTCAAAATAAACCTCAAACTATTGTAAAATTATATTTATAAGCTAGTTTTTTAAATAGAGTTTATTTAATAAAATTCTAATTTGGAGCTTAGTCACAAAGATATACAGATGCTAAATATTTAAAAATTTCTGTAAATAATGATCTCTCTACATATTTTCACACACACAACACACAAAGAAGAAATTGACTCCAAATTGATCAAAGACTATCCTTAAAAAATAATGTGCGAAAAGTTAAACATTTTGTATAAGTTATGTAAACATCATTGCATTATGCAAATTTATGCCATTGTATTCACACATATTACGGATTTTCGATAAAAAATATATAATAAAATTACAATAATATCTTATAAACATATTAGTAATGTACACATTGTCGTAAAAATTCATATTGTATAATTTGAGATATATTTCTCATATTTTACGATATATATATACATATATTGTAAGATAAGCATTTAACATAAAACATATGGACAGCGTACAGAATAACGGACAATGTGTATTTATTTTATGAGCGGTTGCATATGTGACGTAGATCAGAAAGCTTGGCATATTTTCGTACTAATATGTATTTGTTGCAGTGAGTGCAAGGATTATGACAGAGAAAATTTGTCAATATAGCTACCCATAAATAATTAATTAAACAACAATTAAATAGAATTCACAATGTCTACGATATAAATACTTATAATAAATTTGTTAACATGTGTAGTATTTAGACTTATGTTAACTTTGGAATATAGGAAAGACATTTTATTTAAAAAATAATTAATATTAAAAGAAAAAAGAAGATTAGATGCTGTTATTTATAAGATCATAAATCTTAGAACAGGAAAGTGATCGATCTTAATAAGTAAAAAAAGTAACTTTATTATAAATTTTAGAATATGCGCAATTTACTGGGAAGTTATGTGTATTGATGTATTAAATAGTACATCTATACAGATTTTATAATCATAAGCAATGTCTCTTAATAATGAAACTGCTAAGATTTATGAACCGAGTTTACGAAATATTAATTATTATTGTTTATATCATGAGACAATGCCTTTATTTATTAATTCTTATTAAAAGCTCCTGTAAAAGGAAGTGATTTTTAATTCTAGAATAAGAAACATTCTCAGATTTATTATTCTCGGATTTATTAAGAATCTGTGCATAATTAATTTTGTTTCTTCTTCCACTGCCATATTCTATTATTTATTTTATAAAAATATATTTTCCTTATTGTGAAAAAATTTTCTTGTAAAAACAAATATTAAAATTGTTTAAATATTTGTTTTTTCGCGTATCCTAAACTTTTTTATTTTCCTAAAAACTAATTTTCATTTTGATTGTGTCAAATCGCACATATTCTACGAAGGTATAACAAACAAAAGCAGATATTAATATATTGTTATTGATTATCAACGATCGATGAATATTACGAAATGTGTTGCGAAATAACAGTGTACTCAATAAATCACGACGCGTTTGCAAAACCGTGCAGCAAAAAATATATATTATCATTAACAAGCGTATATCATATACGACGTATATACGAAACTAATATGAAACTATTCGGGTTAAACAATATTGCGTATAGCGATGATTAAAATATTACCGATAAAACAATCTTTGAATAAAGAGATTATACTTCTCAACAATATAACTTGCGAGATTTTACGATAATATTATTCTATATAAGTTTAACGCATAGGATAATAATAGAACTTTACATTATGATAGTAAGTACGCTTTCTCTGCTATAGGAGAGTTATAAATGACCGGTATTTTTTATGGCGTTATTTCCGCGAACATAAATGCAACTATACGGATAAAAATCTGCGGTACGGATGGCGAGTAGCATTAGTCTCTACGATGGACTAGGATGAAAGCTTTTGCCACCTCGGCTTTCGTAGTGTGCAACGCGAAGCTTGTCGGCTCTGAGACGGATTACCGATCTTCCTATCCAGGCTTGTGCTGCCTGTCTATGCCTGTACCCTGGATATGTTTGGCACATGTGCCGATCCCGATTTTCTGTTAATCTTCGCAGCTGTGATGCGTCCACGGCGTCATGTCCTGTCGTATTATGGGATATTTGGAAAATGAAATTTGCCGTATCAAGTATCCTGAACATTTTGGGCATACACATCAAACAGTATATCTCCCACAAACTGAAGTATAAAAAATCGCAATAATAAAGAATTGAAATAAGGCTTAGGTTGAATTTATGAAACGAATATTGATAACACGTGCTTTACATATACATAGGAAAATAATTAAATCTTATAAAAGAATCTTATATCAAATTATATAATTTAATAAATTGATTTCTTCTAAAAAATTAATATTATTTAAATTAGTATTGTTTACAGCAGTTTGATATTATTCTGTTAATATCGAATATTTTAAAGGTTGATTTATACAGCGAAATGTGCAATCGTGTACCATTAAATGGGCGCTAGACAAGCTATCCATTTACAACTCGTGTACCGAGTTCAAAAGTTAAATGAGTTTGACGAACATAAAATTCCACGTGGATTTAATATGTATATGCTGCATGCTTTAAAAATGTATAAAAGCTTAATTAAATGTTCCAACTGACCTACGATTTAACTGAATCGCAGCGAGCACTGAAACTTTTTATTGATATGGACGTCACATATTCGCGGTATTGGAAAAAGTAGCTAAAATTGCAATATAACAATAGAACGCTTTCTATGAAAACCTTTTTATCTATTTTTATTATAACAGATCGTTAATCCCATATTTAATATTTGTAACATAAATTTTAAGACCAGAAATGTATCATATTACATTGGAATATTGACATGATATTAAATCCCATTGAACTTTTAAATTCGCCTCAGTTTGCCTTTTGTTTAATTTATGTTTTATATAAGTTATTTTATTTATAATTATCTTGTACCTAGGAAAGAGCTAACAAATTATAAAAAATATTATATCTATATTGTCTGTAAATTCTTTTATTATAGTTATAATTTTAATTTACGCTTCACGCTGCTGCGTTACATTGACCGTAAAAGGCGTTTTATTTGTGTTGTTTACGATGGCGTAATTTATATATCGAGAAACTTTAAGAAAACACAAGAACCGCATATAAAAGAAAACTTATATTAAACCTTCTCGACAAAAGAGGTAACTTAGGCAGTGTAAGAAAGAGTGTGTAAGCCAGACGAGAATGTACAATTAGAGAACACATTAGAGCACTCCCGTACCTCACGCTGCGTCGTGCCACCTTATGTCATGAAAAGTCTCAACGTACTTTAGCATTTCTCCCGCGAAATGATACGGTGTTCATTGTCGTAAAACTCGAGAATACCCGAGAAGTGAATTCGGCAGAATAGCGTCTCACAAAGTTAAGCAAGACGTTGAGTATCAACGCTGAAATGGGTAGATTGTTAGGCGAGTTTCTGGCACAGGCACATGGTATAACATCTCCCTACTTAAGGATATACGAAATCGTACACGTCCACGGGTTCCGTTAATGTAACTCAACTCAACTAAAATCGTTCTTGAAAGACGAGTGCCAACTCGCGTTAGAAGTTTGACCCGATGCAATGTTCAGATCTTTCGAAGCATCGCATTATACGTTTTATTATGTACTTACACGATTCAAGACATTTTCAAACTTTCGTAAAATTATTTCGATAGCAAACGCCTGCGCGAGTTATCAGTTACCTAACAGTGTCGTGAGCAAACTTGCACAACTATACATATTAGATACCCGACTCGTCTATTATGTGACTTAAATATATAATCAATCGGCTTGAGACAAATTTTAGCTACTTTCATAAATGGATTTGCGAGGAATTTTGAGAGGTAATATTAACAATGAAAATCTATCATAAGCATATAATTGCATGTGTCATACAATGCACATAGATGTAATTTATTAATAATAATGTAACTTAATAATTCATATTACTAATCGATACGTCTGCACATATTTAAACGCATTACATTGTGCAAATCCGTTAAACTGTGTAACCAAATGTGACGTTACGTGTTAGTCAAGCTAAAATAATTGTGTGTGTGTGCTGCTCTATAATATTTACCATCATTTATTTAATTATACAATCATCACCAATCATTATAGAACAAACAAATCGGAAAAGTAAAATTTTAGAAAAACTAACAGACACATATAAAATGCTTCTTTTACCTCATAAAAAAATTGTCATTTTGCATAAAAAAAACTGTTGTCGTCCAAGTATGAACTTAAACAATTCATGATTAAAATGGAAAAAATGTACATAATAGAGATTGATATAAATCAAATGTTATACTTTTGTAACTTTCAAGCGTAAACTCTGCTAAAATCATACGCGTTTAATCTTTTTTTCAATTCTACATCTTCCTTCTATATCGTTTTTATTTGCACTGTATACGTATAATTTATAATTACAAAATTATTTGAAAAAAACAATTGCATTACTTTCATTTTCTTGACCATACATTCATATATTCACAAATCTTAATTTTAAAATCTCGATGTTGGTGTTTATTTAGTAAAATAGTGCAAACAAGAACGGTACCCATCTGCGAACCGGTATGCAAACATATTAAATCGTTTTCCCTTAATTTAGTCGAGTGCTCGCTACGTAAACTTAATTATCTCGGTAACTAGGTGCTCCTCATAACCGATTTACATCGTCTCCACTTGTTCGAATTAATGCGATGCAAGTAATCTAACTATCTCCGAATGTTAATGAACTCCTGATGTCTCGCCTAACTGACTTTCAAACTACCCGAAATTTGTATCCAATAGTCACCTGGCAGGACAGAGACTTTCAAATTTCTTTACTGCATATTTAATGAACCAAAAGAAATGTTGATCTGTTTCGAAAATCAGGACTGCTCCTCAACAACCGCGCCGCGCACTCGGAATTCATCAGTTAAATCGATTGATTCGACGAGCCGCCTTATTAATTCCGTTCGAGCGGAGCATCGTCAACCATTACCCTCTCTCATCGTGGATTAATGAGCTCACCGTCGTTATACGCCGGGCTGTTTTCTCCCCTCGTTCTTCTTGCCCGCGAACGGAATTTAGGTGATACGACAAAAGTTCGCAGCGCCCGTGAATAAAACATGCGGCCAACGAAGCGACACCGGCACGAGTCGTCGGTGAATCAAAATTAAGTGACTCGAGTTAACGAACAAAGGAGGAACCGTCTGGTGAGGATACGGAGAAGGGGTGTCGACGAGGGACGAGGATGGGCGAGATAAAGTGTCGAAAGCACCACCGAGATTACACACCGGCGCAGGTCCACTTGCACGCTGCGCTTTACATTATTGACAAGCTTGATTATCTTAAGCATACTTTGCGGCGTCGGAGGTTGCAATCTTGCCCCCGGGAGAGAATGGGAAGGCTTGCCTCAGGTAACCCAAGCTGCTAATATATTTATTAAAAACCTCGAGCAAGCGAGCAGCCCCGTCCGCGCTTCGAACTTATCCGGAATCCGCGGCGCTTTCTCTCCTTTTACCGCGCTAACTATTCCCTTCTTCTTACCGCACCGCTCGCCGAGAGGTCATAGCACATTCGCCCTCTCTTTACGCACTTATTTCCCCTCCCTAACTTCGGCTTCTACATCACCATCGATACCGACGAAATATAATCGCAGCTGGTGCATAGCCGAGCTACGAGAAAGTTTTGCCCATAAGCCAAATCCGCGCAAGTTAGATATAATAATGTAGTCGGCTAGGTGAACGTAAGCTGGCAATGGTAAACTAACAATATATGATACTAAATGCCTTAAAATTAACAATGAATTTTTTATAAGATCTGCCTTACTACACAAGAAATCTTTCAAATAACTTTGCTTTAGTTTAATTATGCATAGCGTATTTTCTTATTATGCGGATAATAGTCATAAAGTACAATTAAAGAGATATAAGAATTTCTATTGTATTAAACTTTATATGTATTTATCTGTCTATTAAATATTTTTCCACTCCCTACACTGAGAAAAAAAAGCTGTTGTTTCAATTAAAGTGGTATCACGGGGTGCCAAAAACATAAGTAGTTTATTCAATTGTATTATTATTAGAACCAATGTCTGCATTTTTAAACCAATAATTCAATCATTGTTTTAATAATCCAAATATTGGGTCTGTTAATAATACAATTGAATGAACTACTTATGTTTTTGGCACCCCGCGATACCATTTTAATGGAAGCAACAGCTTTTTTTTCTCAGTGTATCCTAAAATTTCTTTTATTTTTTTTTTTGCTTTACAAGTTGTATTTATGAGAGAGAGAGAGAGAGAGAGAGAGAGAGAGAGAGAGAGAGAAGGGGGAAGGAGAGAGAGAATATCAATTATTGATGAATATTTTTACAATTACTAAAATTATTTTAAAAATTTATAATCTGTTTGCATTATTAAATATTTTACATTTTAGTATAGATTCGCATATACATATTATAAGAGCGAGTCACTTTGTAATTTTACAATATATCAACTTGGCATGCAGCTTGAAAAAATTCGGCATTTCGGAGGTGTTACCATTACACAAAATTATCACGAACCAAAGAGATATGCCCAGAAGCATGACGACCATACGATATTCATGCTCATTTGCAAAAAGCTTTTCGGCAAACAGAATTTTAAAGTTCGCACTGCAATTTGGATTCAATTAACGATAGCGGCGCTTTCGCTAAAATTATCCCGGGTGCCAATTATCTTAATTTTACGTACTTAATCCTGTTTTGACGTAGTAGAAAATTTACACCTTGAAAATCATAGGTTTGCTATCTTGAAAAACATTATTATATTTGTTGAAGAATTGCGCGCAAAAAATGTAGCCAAGTATTGTATAATTATAAAAATATTTTTTTTATATAAAAATATCTCTTTTTAGTAGAGTTACAGATATGTATCAAACATCAAAACCTAGTTGTTAAAATAAGTATGTTAAAATAAGTGGAGATGCATTATAATACTAGCAAGCGTCTGCTCACCATTGATCTATACTACTGAAATAAGTGGAAACGTACCATGTGTGCGATTATAGACAGACAGCGTCCGCTCACTGCTAATCTATACTACTGATTTATACTACTGATAGTAAAATACCGCAATATGACTAATATAAACTTAATGCATTTCATTAGTTTCGTAGTTCGAAATAAACTCATTTGAATAAATTTTAATTCAAAACATGCAACTGTAAACCTTAATTTTATTTCGTAAGCAATGCCCTTGTCAGCGCTATTAGAATATTCAGCCTATTGATTGTGGTGACCAGTAGCGAGCCGGATATCCGACGAAGCTCGTAAATACACAGAATATCGGCAGAAAAAAAGCACAGGAAACAATTGACCCCTCCCTGACGAACGCGACGTATCGGCTTCGTTCATCGCATTTTGCCTTGATCGCAGCCCCGCACGTATTGAAAACGAGCGATTGGTTGGCGGTCACTCAATGTATTGTGGCACCTGGTGACATAGCGTGGGATGGTTAAGAGCGATCAGTCTGTACAAGCGGATAAAATCTTCGAAAGGCAAAAATTTATGGCTATTGTGTCTTAAATCGTGCAATAGTCTTTCTCTCTTATTAAGAACCTTTTGTATAATCATAGGTTGCCGCAGCAGAGGGAGAAAGAAAGAGAGAGAGAGATTTAAATGCAAACAAGAAAGAGAAAGAAGAGAGAGAAACAAAGAGAGATGCTTGACGTCTGTATATGAAACAGAGAGCGGAAATGAGGGTGAGAGGGAGAATGTGAGAACTACGTGATGCAATAGGGTGAGACGGGGGGGGGGTGAATAAGAGTGAGAGAGCGCGGAAGCTTTCGTGAAAGCTTCGGCAGGCTCCGCCCCTCGCCAATAGCAAAGCACAGAGGTTTGCTTGTCTTCTGGTGCGCCGGCCAATATCAAACTGACCCGGCCGCGCAGCCTCCAAGGTGGTCCAATCGGTAAACGCTCAGAAAAACGCGCTTCCGCGCGGTCACGCTGCAAACTGCTCGAAAGCTGGTACGAATCGCGTTTGAAAACTCGCAGCGCGCAATTGTTATCGATGCGTAGAAAAATCTTCGCATGTTCTCCCTCTTTCACGTATTCTCCACTTTCTGTTTTTCTTTGCATAAAGTTGATTACCGGTATCATTCATTGTTATCTAGTTATTAGTTGTTATCTATTTATCTGTAACTGAATCAGCAGCCTCTGTTTTTAATTTATTTGAAACTGTAGACACATCTTTTGCTGTATATTTTTTTAGACTGATCTATTATATGTATCAATGTAGCCGCGCGATATAAGTATAAAGTAGAAGATACATGTTCTCAGTGTCAACTTCATTTTTTATACTTATTCATAATACTATCTAGTCTCTGGAAATTTGTCTTTAAATGCGTATTTATTATTATATATTTTATGTGCAATAACTACCATTATTCCATTAATTAATGAAATAACTTTTACTATTTATTATCAGTTTCAAGTTGCATATTAATTGTATGTAGATAAAATGTCAGATATAAATTTACGTGCAATATCACTTGTGTATTTATGAGAACAAACGTATTATAGATTTTAGCAACATTTTAACAGACATGCATCTGTACATGTTATTAATGCTTTAACTATTTAATAAGTATTATTTTTGATAAAAAATTATTGATATATTATAATAAAATATTGTTGGAAATCAGTAATAAATTGTATGTTACTTTTGCATTGTACATCACATAATAATGAAGCCACATTGATGTAATAATGCATACAACGTTCATAATTCTATCTCAGTGTTCCATGAACGTGTAAAATTTATGTATTAAAGTTTCCCATAAAATAGCATAAAATAGCATTTCCTATAAAATCAAAATAAGAGTTTGCTCTAACTTATGCACGTATACGTCAATCATACATTATATCTATATGACTTAGTATATTAGCATTTTTTGATGAAATAAATTAGTTCTGATTAAAAAACATACATTACACAAATTATTTAAATTAGTGTCAAAAGATCCACTTATTTTAATTAATCATGTAATTTTATAAATTATATATGTAACAAAATTCAATGTAATATTCGCTAAGAATAAAAGCATTACAATTTATTATTGCTTCTGGAGTAATTGTTCCGTACGTTGCTTACAATTTAAGTTTCCTGAGAAGATGATTTAAACTGATTCATCATGCTCCAGCGATCATACAAATTATTCTGGATCGTTGAGAAACAAAGATACGGTCAATGCGTTAAAAACAAACGTTTCATCGAGTTGAATCTAACTTCACAGACGAGATATTTTCAGGAAATGGTTGTTCTTCCGGTGGTCTTCCTCTTTTTATAGCTGAATTTCTCGTGATTGCAATTGCAAGCATCCAATTTCATGGCAGTTATTTGTGTTCCTTCTTTTTAGAAACGATTTTATTAATGTATGACCCGCCATATTTCCACGATGAAGAACATTTTTCGAATTATGTTTAAATCTATCTGTATATTTATGATCAAAACCCATGTATTTAACTTTGGTATCTTATTTTAAAATACAATTTAAGTATTGCATTTCGATTATCGTGAATGTAGCTCTTACGTATTGCAGTTACAAGTTTTTCTAGAAAACAATTACTTAATTTTTGCACGTCCATAATTTACGAACACAAAATAGTTGCCATTTTTTAAATATTATTTTTTTATCGTTAGAAATTAGAAAGTATGTATCATATAATTAGTTTTATCATATTGTATCTATGCATATGTAAATGCAAAGGTATCATATCTTTTATTATGTGTATAATTTATTATATGTTATTTGTATCAAATATGTAGTGACATATATTGTATATGTATATCATGATATACGCGGATATTACCTCTATAGATCCTACACAGAACTATCCTTTGCGCTGTTACGTTAAAGTGGATTCGACCTAGTGCTTTGCGACAGCCTTCCGCATTGTTTTTCAAACATTCGAAACAATACATAATTGTAATCAATAATTATAATCAATATATTTGGAATCTCTATAAATCTTTTTACGTAAATTATAATTGTTATATATTAGATTGACTAATTAAATGAATTGAAGATAAAATATGCTCAATTCTCGTTCGTTTGCAAGAAATAATCTAGAGCGCAAAGGATCTTTGTATCGCATGAACGAACTAAATACATCTCATATATGCACCGATGTATTATAATTAGAGACGTAAAATTACGGTCAGATTCAAAATGACAATTACTGACGGTAAAATTACGGTAAAATGGTAATTTATTGGTAATTTTGGTAAAATTCGTTTTTTTGATAATTTTATACACAAATAAGCTCTCTTCATGTTTTATTCTGATTTCTGAATCCACTTTTATCGATAAATGCGCTTTTAAGTCTATAGTATATGTAACGTTGTTAAAAGCGCATTTAATGATAAAAGAGGATTCAGAATATAGGCCATACAGGCCGGTATTCATAGTCGGTTCTTATTTTAAGACCGTCTTAAGTAATGCAACATGCAACGATGTAGGCAATCAATTTGCCGCTTTTCTATAAAAGTCACAAGTTGGCAACTATGCGCATTCTCATGAGTTGGTAAAATTGCATCTGAAAACGAGCTTTATTATTACAGAGTAGTACAATACAATTAAAGCGTACATTTTTTTGTTTTCCAGATACGATTGTAATTTTAAGGGTTTTTGTTTTAAAAATTGTATTAGAAATTTTTAATCAATAATCATATACCACAGTCTAGTCGTTAAAACAGCAATAAATGAAAATGCTATAAGCCTATACCCTGTACCTGTAAGATTTGGTGGTAAAATCTTAATAAAAAGTTTTTAAGTTTTTCTCATTATTATGTACCTAGTTTCTTAATCCTTTATATGTACATATTAATATACAGTTTCAGAATACTTTATGGAAAATATGAGTTAAGTAAAATGTTTTTTTTTACTCATCTTAAAGGCTAAAAATGCTGCTTTTCAATTTTATGTCAATATTTCTTTACATTTGAATTTTCAAAATTACCATTTTATCGACTTCCAAAAATTATCGGGTAATTTACCGTAAATTACCTAGTAAGTTACCGTCAGGTGAGGTCATTTTCATCTCTAATTATAATAAAAACAAAAGGCACGTCGGTCGTACGTAACTACGAAAAAATTGAGAAACATTCAAAGCGGAAGAAACTTCGAATGCAAAATATCCACTTGAGACAGGCAGACAGTAGAAACGGACAATAGGAGTCAGCCATGTTCCCATAAGATGCCTGTAGTAGAAATAGTACGTGTATGATCGAGCATTAAGGTAACGTCGGTAGTTCAGCCCCTTCGCCATTTCAGTCGTATGCTCTCTGATCGAATCACAATCCTTTTATTACACAGTACTCTCGAATCCGTCTCGGTTGACATTCACCCGCGGTACGACTCAAAGGATCACATTCTGGCATCGTTGGACGCGTCTTAGAAATACATAAGTATCGTATGAGAACTTGCATGAAGGGATATTCGCGTACGAGAGTATATACGAAAATACGTTGATCACTAGTTTTTTCTCGATTGTAAGTATAAGTCTTTTGAATTAATGTCGGGCATTGCTTCATGGTATCTGACAGCTTGTAATCCGTTTTTGTCCATATGACACAATTCGTAATACCGTAATGATTGAAGAGTCATAAAACAGAATTTATAACATCAATCTGTACAAACATAGCAGTGAGACGATAAAAACTTGGATATATGATTATCGTTATTTTATATGAATCATTCGTTCTAATACTACATTTTGTTTTTATATTTGCGAAGTGAATATTTCACCAATAAATTTTATAAATGACATAACTGATCGTGATTGAAATGACCGATAAAGTAATATCATATAACACGTTTACGGTAGTACATTTATGCTATAAATTGTTACACACATATATCTAGTTTGCATATGATCCCGTATTTATTCGTGAAGCGTTTGTTATACATACATTTTACGTGACATTCATGTATAATACAAACTCGAGATCAATCTTCTTTCCAACTTTTTACTCGAGATCTTCATCCGGCTTTCCGCACTGTGCAGTGACAAATACTCGTGCACCTTATAAAACTAATTATGCATTTCCCGCTTCGTCGTACAAAAGACGGGACGGCATTAAGACGCGGAGCGTACGGTTGACTAGTTCCAAGAGAATAAAGACAAGAACGCGGAAGACTTCGTGCTTTCGCGTAATCTCTTATTAAAATAGGACAGCCGGATCAAGAGCTGAGCCACGCGAAGGTGCGGTAGCACAAATAAAGCAAATAAGGAGAGGCAAAGACCGGTTGCCCAAGTGATGCAAAAATACGACATGTTTTTCTCATTCAATTTTGCAGACAAAAGGTTCCTGCTTCTTCTATCCAACAGAGAGGTTCACATCCAAAAGGAAGCTTTTCTCGTATACGTTATCTCCTTCATTTGCTTCGACTAGTTAAGAAACATCTCGTGAGATTAGAGATAAAATTTCTTTTGTTTTGGATATAAAAGCTTGTCTCGGACTAAAACTCGGACTAGCTAGACATTTTTCGAATTATATTTATTATATACACACACACTATAAATATATATGTATATATATTATATATATGGTATATTATAGATATATTATATATCATCTATCTTTTTTAATTTATATCTTTAAAATATCCTGAGAGCAATAGAATTTAAACGTAACGGAGTAAATATTCCTTCTTGATATTGTTTAATGTGTAACTAGAGGATATAGATTATCGGAACAAATTGAATTAATAATATGTATACGGTCTATTTTACGCACATCTCCTGTAAAAGAATCCTATGATTTATCAATAGTTATCAGAGATGATAACACCATTAATATAGCGTCGTATATCATTTTACAAAACACTTCTGCTTTCAGCGGACAAATTCGTATGACGGATATGACCATTATCGTATCGTATCATATCGTATCATGTAGCGCGTGCAAAATTAACAAAAATATATTTCGATACAATAATGAAATGTCTTCTCTTTCGTTAATAATTATAAAATTGTGTTTGCTCCGGGTTATTTTAGATACATTTTAAATACATATTATTTTTTTGAAGTTCCAAACGACAACAATATAACAACATATTTAAATGTATGTAATTTTTAAACATATAAAGTACACGCTTCAATTAATTGTATATCTCATTACTTTTACATTTATTAAAAATGAAATAATATTAAAAATAATAAAATGATAATTAATAATTAAAATGAAATAATAATTTAGAAAATATAATTAAAACTACTGGCAATTCTATTATAAAATAATATTTTTCTAAAAGAATATTGCTGAATATATGCGTTTGACAATGATTTTTTATGGTAACCCACGCTATCATACAGTACACTTTTTTCAAACAATGTAATATTTTAGAATAATATTGTATGTAACCTTCTATCGAGCTGGTCTATTCTCATGCAATACTTGTTCTGAAGAATGTAGGTATAAAGCGGCAGAGGTAGAACCCCCATGTTAGGCCTGGCAATTCTTTCGCAGGAAAAATTTCCATAGTAAAGTCTACAGAATCAGGGGAAGTAAGGGTAGGGACTGTTGAGAGGATAGGGGCCGGGAAAAGGGGAAAGCGACGGAAGCATCTGGACAGACTCGCATGAAAGTTTAAACCGATGTTTTACGATGGCTTTTTGTTTCGCGTGTTTTATTGAGCAGAGAGCGGATATTCACGTCAATCTCGCTCTCTTGCAATCCGCGAGAAGCCGTGGAGAGTACAGCGCTCTCTTTCGTTTTCTCTTTCATCCACTCTTCTCTCTTTTTCTCTCTCTTTCTCTCTTTCCTTTTTTTCCTTTCTTTCTCTCTCTTGCTTGTTCTCTCTCACTTCAGCTCGTATGTTATTTTTCTCTCACTCGTTCATCTTCCCCTATTTCCATGCCCTGCCCATTCTTCTTTCCGTCTCAATCTTTTACGCTTTACCATTTTTCATCAAACTTTTAGTATAATTTAGAGGTATGTACAAAATATACACGCGCGATAAAGCCCAACGAATTCTTTAATGCTTTAAAACCATTTACTATAAAAGTTTCTTCTATAAAGAATTGCCGGACCTAACATGGGATTCTACAGTTCCTGTACTGTCATTTTGTGTTTATAATATTGTTCAGACTTTAGACATTGCATGTGAATGAAAATTGCATCTGTAAATACGTGTCTTTAAAAAACTCAACGTAGGGGAAGGCGGGGCATAATGGGACCACGGGGTATAATGGGATATGGTCGATATCTCTTTACAGAGATGCTACCATGTAATGAAATGTATGGAAATTATTACTCTTAGATGTCCCTACCCGCGTGCTGTTATCAGTTTCCATATTATTTTTAGCTAAAAGATGCTAGAAATTATTTAATGCGTTTGCTATGCTCTCCACGACTGAGTTACAGTTTCTTTGAGACATTTACATATGATAAGTAAAGATAAAATTCTATTTTTTATTACCGTAAGTATATTTACGTTATTAAATAATTTTTTCTTGTCAATTTAGTAAAGTGTCTGTACAAATATCGATTATCTGTAATGTTTTTTATCACCTAAAGTAAACTTATACATTTCAGGGCATAACGGGACAAATATTTTATTTTTCCTATTCATATGATATATCAGTATATATGTTATGTTGTGCAATATATTGTACCAAAAATTATTACACATTTTGATTTTCATTTACCTATATTGTAATAATATTTATTTATATTTTAATGAGAAAAATGTAGGTATACTATAATAAGAAAATCATTTCTAAAATCATTTCTAAGAAGTTTTGGACATTAATATTTGAGAAATAAACAAGTTTTATAAGGTATTCCATTATGCCCCGCATAAAATTCTTACTAAGGTTAGAATTTTTCGAAAAAAATAATTTCGTCCTTTTAAACTATTCTTTTGTAGTAAAACTTGTATTTTCCTTATAGTGGATATTTCAAAGAATATTTTAGTGCCAAACAAAGTTCATTTATTTATTTTTAATACGTTGTAAACTTGTATAAACCTCAGCGTTTCCGTTATGCCCTGGGTTCCCCTATTTCCAAATTACACATTCCAAAAGGTCCTAAAGATTCTGAATACCCCGCCATTTATACGAAGCAAATTCAATTTCAGGCGCTTTTGATAAAACGGTATTAAAACGTGCCGCAGTTTCTCATAATTAAATTGTCTGATGTAAATGAGACCATTTACTGCCATTTAGAAATAACATACGGATGGATGATAAAGCAATTTTCAATGTAATTTTCAATGTAAAATCAATGTTAAAGGTAAAACGCGCGAAATTATAATAAAAATGTATTGCTCTTTGATGTTACTATATCAATTATACTTATTTCTATATCTCACTAATGACATTCGTAACGTATTTATAACGACGAAACATTGATTTCCATTACTAATTTTTATATTTTCAAATAAATAACTATGATAAGATATTTTCCGTTACATAGTTATAATCTGGCTTGCGAAGTTTGTGTCAACTCTTAACGATATCATATTGCGCGCGCCTGACAGAGAAAGGATGATGGGTAAGAACTTTCTTAGTCTTTTTAAACTTCTCGTTTGCCCAGGTGGGAAACTCGTAGATCGATAGTCCCAAGGGAAGCCAGCTAGATCCCGCACTGCGACGTATGTATCGAAACAACCGTTTCCTGCTGATACCTCACCGCGAATGACATATAGCTTGAAACACGAATGAAATATTCCTACATTCGGAAATGATCGTCACCGTCTTTCACGGATCGATATGCGTTACTTATTTTGCGAAAGGCATGCCGGCAAAATTTATTAATTTTGATGTATGTGTAATTGCACTGTTAAGCCAAGTTTACCAACAACTGATGGAAAATCAGTCAGTGCTTTTAATGACTTTGTATTATTAAATAGTAAATTACGAGACGATTACATTTGTCAACGTATCAATTTTAGTACACGGAAAGAACGGTTTTGCTGAAATATAAAAAAATTTGGCCAGATACAGATCTGAAAAATAATTTTGTTGGATCATCAAAATAATTATGTAGGACACTCCAACATAATGATAATGCTGCAAAAAGTTTTGATATTCCAGCAACTATTTTAGGCGTCCTACATAATTATTTTGATGATCCAACAAAATTATTTTTCAGATCTGTATCTGGCCAAATTTTTTAATATTTCAGCAAAACCGTTCTTTCCGTGTAGTAATATAAATTGCTTCATCCAATCCAAATAGTTATATGGCACTATCTCTTGCAATTTGCAAGCAATTACGAACTTTACAGATATTAAAATACGAAAAAATAATAATAATCTTTTATAACAGGTGTAGTTGCTAACGTTAACTTGATCAGCATAATATAACATGCCGTTTTATTTCTTTAGATAAGTTACGAATTAATCGTAACAAGAGATAATTTTATAACTCGCAATAATTGGAATCTACCTTTACTATATATATATATATCGAAAGAAAACCGATAAAAAGTCTTTGCACTAATGCAATCCAAGTGTCTAAAACTTTCAATGATTGTGTGACGAACATATTTTGATTATTTTAAATTATTACAATAAAAAATCTAATCTTCCTACCATTTGACTTCAATTATTGATTATATATTATTTATATGTGAAAAAAAATATATTATCAAGGACAATACGTCATGCATCACAAAAAAAGGAAAATAGTCCACAATATCCCAATTATAATACTTGAGAAGCGCGCAGGAATTTATCGTGAAACGTGCAAGGCCAATATCCTTATATACGGAAAGGATTACGTGGCAGGATCCATGGCATGCGAATACGTGTCGCTGTGCACAAAGGTGCCGGCTGTTGCACGTGGCTTATACCCACGTATGCCATGAGAGACGAGCGGCGGAGAAAAGATTTTTGGGGAAGGTGCCACGGCGAAAACGTCTCGGAGGTTCTCTGTACAGCCACGCGCCTTCAAACCGAAAGAATGTAATTACTGAGAGGATCAAAGTCAGAGAAACGACGTCCGTGACCCGTCTGCGTCGGTTTCGTCGTCGTCGTCCTCGTCTTGATGCGGAATTTAAATATCGACGGAAGTATTCGGCGTTTGACTCCCGTAACTGCTGCATTCGCCACCTTTCCCCTCCTTGCTGCCACTCAAAGACTCGTTCGTTGCTGTCGCCTTTTCTTCATGCTAAAGGGCGACGAGAGGGTAGCGAAGAAGGAAACAAAGGAGTTATCCACTGTCAGCATCTCTCTGGAAGGCTGTTAAAAGTACACGCGAATGTTTTAAAGTCTTCGCCTTTCCTTATCCTGCTTCTTTGTTATCTCTAAAGCCTCGCTGAAGAAGGATATGCTTAAGACAGCAAAGTTGAAGAGATCTATCATTTTCAATTAATACTCTGACAATGTTTTATTGATTATTAATAATATTTTTAAATAATACATAGAAATATCTCGTGGCACGGATATAAACTAATTATACATAATTTTGACTAAATAAAGAATGCTCTCTCAAGTCTATCTAAAGAAATAAAATGTATTCGTATCAACAATGTAATACATAACATAAAATTATAGCAGAATATTTTACATGATTTTATAAATATCTTACATTAAAAAATTAAATTCACGATTATAGTTTAATCATAATATGTGTTATATAAAAATTTGTATTTATGCATTTAATATATTTTCTTTCATTTTTCTCCAAAAATAAAAGAAACATCATCGGATACAAAAACTATGATTGTAAGTTTCCAGGAGAATCCAAACAGATAACTTTTGTGAAGCTTAATATTGTTGATGTAATTACATCATAATGTCATTATGAACAATCACGTCATAAAGTTTTATTCCCAGACCTGTCTAATGCGTAACTCCTTGATAATTTTTGAAATTGTATCATATTACAAAGTAAAACGGTACTTTCGCGCGATAACATTTATCTTCACACATACAAGCAAATATTGATTATATAATTCCAATAGAAAAATTTACTCTGTACCTTTAAACGCTTTAAAGAAGAATCATAAAGAAAAGAATTAAAACTTGATAGTGTCCAATTGATACGGAACAAACTGAGTCGATACTTTTCTCGTTTTACTACTTCGATACTTTCTCACGTAGCAAGATTTTCTACACAACTGTACTTACTATCGTAGTTTAAAAACCTCTAATTTATATATATATATATATATATATATACACCATCATTTGTTATTATCTGATCAAATAACAATCTGGTCAAAAATTCGTTTATTTTCAAATAGATTGAAATCGATCAACTAAAGTTAAATAGAATTTTTGAGTTCAATTCCGAGACACAGTTCTAAAGTAAACTTATTTTTGTTCTTTGACTTCAGCCAAGCAATAAATGACGATATATGCATTCTATCGAGCTTTAAACATACAAGGAGAAATCCCACAGCAATCTTGGTTCGCAAACAGTTTCCTATTCATATACATCTTATACATGCAAAGTAAAGTAGAAATAGCATCTTATAAGTTTGTAGGAAAAATAAATTTTACAATATCGGATATTGAAATCATAAGGATTCTTAGAAACAATTTTGTGCTTTCTCAAATTTAAATGATTTAAACAATAATAAAATTAGGACCGACGAAATTGTCAAATATAAATGAGAATAAGCCAAATGTCAGTCTGCGGCGGATCTTGGTACCTAATAATAATTTTTTTGTGAATACTCCTGCTCATGCGAACTACGCGCAGCATATTCGTCAGTCTTGAAACACAATCCTTACATGAAGCCAGAATAATTCACGTATTAAATTGACGAGTTAATAATTTTGATGCTAACAAGTATCTATGGGATCCCCCTTCCCCGAAAACTGTAAAGAAATTATTGCGAAAAATAACACCTCAACCAGGATGTGAACCTGGATCTCCCTTCATCCGTGTGGGCGTCCTACCAATTTGACCATTGAGGCATGTGATAATATTCTTCGCAATAATAAATATATGTTAGATAAATGTCTTGTTTCAGGCGACGTATTTTAATAATAAGATTAGGACCGACGAAATTGTCATATATAAATGAGAAGAGGCCAAATGTCGGTCTGCGGCGGATCTTGGTGTCTAATAATAATTTTTTTGTGAATATTCCTGCTCATGTGATCTGCGCGTCGCATATTCGTAGGTCTTGAAACACAATCCTTACATGAAGCCAGAATAATTCACGTATTAAATTGACGAGCAATTTATTAATTTTGATGCTAACAAGCATCTATGGGATCCCCCTTCCCCAAAAACTGTAAAGAAATTATTGCAAAAAATAACACCTCAACCAGGATTTGAACCTGGATCCCTCTACAATCCATGTGGGCGTCCTACTAATTCGACCATCGAGGTATGTGGTGATATTCTTCGCAAGAAATATATGTTAGATGAACATCTTGTTTCAAGTGACGTATTTTAAACAATAATAAGATTAGGACCGTCGAAATTGTCAAATATAAATGAGAATAAGCCAAATGTCGATCTGCGACGGATCTTTGTGCCTAATAATAATTTTTTTGTGAATATGATGGTCGAATTGGTAGGACGCCCACACGGATTGTAGGGAGATCCACGTTCGAATCCTGGTTAAGGTGTTATTTTTCGCAATAATTTCTTTACAGTTTTCAGGAAAGAGGGGATCCCACAGATGCTTGTTAGCATCAAAATTATTAACTCGTCAATTTTTTTTTTAATACGTAAATTATTTTGACTTTATGTAAGGATTGTGTTTCAAGACCTACGAATATGCGACGCGCAGTTCGCATGAGCAGGAATATTCACAAAAAAATTATTATTAGGCACTAAGATCCGCCGCAGACCGACATTTGACCGATTCTCATTTATATTTAAATGTTTTAATTTGTATTCTTTATGGCTAATATTAAATGTGGCTTGTTCTAAATAGTATCAAAATTGAAAACATTATATATATATAATATAAATTTTACCAAATCAGATAAAATATCTTATATTTTTAGGACAATCAACGTTAAACATAATGTATATATTGTATATCTGGGATCAAATAATTACATACAAAATTAAATACAAATACTCTAAACTGCAAATAAACTTTTAATGTATTCAACCCTATTTTTAAAAGTGCAATAACAACGTACATGAAGTTATTCCTAACGAAAATTTTTGAAGGATATGAGATGTATCTATTAAAACTTAAAAGGATATATTTTCGACGTAATTAATTAGAACCCTCGAACGACATTTGTGTTTTTAGAAGTTAATGATTGGTGAAAAACAAGCTCCAATGACGATCTAGCTATTTGAATATGCCGAACTGCATTTTACGCAAGTCACTTCGCATCGTGCGATGCGTAGACCCAGAAAACGCATTTCTCGGACGAAATAAACACTCGCTTCTCCGACTGCACGTGCACGTGGAGCGACTCTCGGGCTACGCGTTTAGAATGTTTCGCGAGACGAGGAGCCACTTGAAGGGGAACACATTCCACGGGACGGGTGTTCACGATGAGAGGCTTCCGCCAAAAGCTTGCGCCAAGCTTTCTCGCTTAACCTTAGCGAACGCGTACGTGCTTTCTGTCAGGAATGCCTAGCGCATCGTTCGTCGTCGAGCTACCGGAACAACTATGGCCAAACTGCGTTTTACGCGGGTCACCGAGAGTGTAACATGCAAAATTCACTCGACGAAAGAACATCCGCATCTAAGGTCACAGTTCTGTCATCTTCTTGCTTTGCCAACACGATTACTTGCAAGTATGTTTATGTACTATATATATATATATATATATATATATATATATATAACAATAAATTTAAAAAATCTCATCCAAATGGATGGGATTCGTTTCATACATATGTAATATGCATGGAGACTCAAGAGACACAAGTTTTAAGAAAAATCATAAAGAGTATTGCATTAAAATGATGTAAATTAGTGAATTACACGATTTCATAAAATGGCAAAGTTAGGCAAAATCGAAGTTTTAACTTAGCTAAACTTATCTAAACTTCACGCTGTTTAAAACATTTATCAGGTGATGAATTCTCTTTCGTTTCCTCATAAAAATTTGATTGTATGTCGTTTTCTCTGAGAACAAGTTTCGTTTCTAGTTCGTTTAGGATTAAACGGTCTTCAGAATGGTTTGGGTTGATGCGTGACGCACGTGCGTGTCGAGGGACGTACTAATAGAAAGTGATATATAGAAATTGATCTTTTATTATTTAAGCTATGGTCGATCTCGGATATGCATGGAATGCATATTTGCTAGTAACCTACTGTACACGAACCAATGTTTCCCTGAGGGGCGATTGTAAATTTCTCCGTGAAACGAGGGATATGCTGAACGAAATTTCGTTATTATTCTCGTACACACAACGTTGCCTAATGACCAAATAAATCAGAACACGTACGAAAATATCAAAAAAGTACAAATAAAATAATATTTATTTTAGATAAACTTTGTTATCTCGTGTTTAGTTCAATTTTGGGCGCGATTTAAAACGTAAAAAGTTAAAAACAAACAAAATTAACTTTTTGGTATTCTATAATAAATCTTTCATTTATGAATGTGACCTATTGTTTTATTAAGAATCCCGATCAAGATCTCCTGCATTACAGAAATGTATCTATATATTTTTTACTTTGTTTTTATGTTTACGTTAGAGATATATAAGTATTATCAGATGATATTTTATTAAATTTTATTGACGCTACATATCTTTATAGACAATGTGTTACTGCATAGCTGTATTGAGCGCTCCGTTAACCGTTAATATCAGCGCATTAGCTGCTGGTATTTAAAGGACCATTTAAACTCGTGTAATTACTCACGATAAAGAATACAAAAACAACGATCACCGCGTTTGACACTCGATTAAATAACGACAGGCAAGTTTGCAATTACAAACGCGACAGGAAGACGCTTTTAAACCATCTATCACACATAGGATTGATAATCAAATTATTGTCTGAATAACTATGTGAAGAGGATCTGTGTATGACTCACGCTAACAATTTAGATCAAAATTGTTTAACAATAATCAAAATAAATAAGGAATAAAAGTGAATAGTTCTATATCTATCACGCTCTTTCAAAGCTCTGTGTTTAGCTCGACAAAGAATTTAGGCTTGGTTTTGTTATCGTGGGTCAAATTCTTATATTTATTTTTTGTACCTTCTTATATCTCGCTTCCATATTTTATCCTTTCTTTGCTTTTGTACATACATCCATTCAACATATCCATATTCGCGATCGTGATTCTTGCATTCAAATGCACTTCGATAAAAAGCAGACGATCTGCAGCGGCGGACAAACCGAAGCTACTTCGGTTCTTGAAGTAGCCGGACTAAGCGAACGAGTGAGGTAGCTGTGTACACGGTAGTGGTAATACATAATAAGATATGAACGGAGGGCATGCGGCATAATCATATATCATGAGGAAGTGCGGTATGGCGAAGTATTCCTCCGTCTACACGGAGTACGCACACCAACGGAATCACTATCGTCATCACAACTACCATATCGCATCCGCATAGATATACGCGGAGACTAACCTGAGGAGAGGGGTCCTTCCTCGTTCCTTAACCCTCACTCTCACTCACTCTCTCTCTCTCTCTCTCTCTTTCTTCCACTCTATATCTCGTGTATATTCCCTATCCGACCACCGACTGAAACTCCGCCACGGTGTACACGTATGCGGCTAACACCCGCATTCGAAACAAACGCTCGCGCGGTCGTGTGCACGAGGGATTTGGACTGTTCCCTTAACTTTTCGAACAAGAAAGCCGGAAGGAAACTTCCCGGGCGCCCAACGAGCGACACTGCGTGAGGTAAACGGTTTGGTCAATGAATAAATAGAAAACCGGAGAAAACTTGACGTACTAAAACGCTTCCGGATCTCCGCACACGCGTATCTGGGGATGCAGTCGTAATCACGAAGCTGTCCGATGCAGTAACAGAGAGCGTACTGCCGTTGACTTATAGCCAATGCGAATAAAAAAATAGATACGATCCTAGCTAGAACCGATTTCGTGGACATGTAACAGAATCCACAGAAAACTTTAAATGTGTGTGTGTGTGTATATATATATACTTGGAACCAGCTTTGCAGTATCTCAACATTTTCATTATTAAACTAAATTTATGATATAAATTTATGAGTTTTATATGCATTCTTATATGCACAGTCAATCGATAATTGCATAGAATTAAGTATAAGCGCTAATCTATTGTTTTAGTTCATCCAATTTGGGATTATTTCGTTCATCATTGAGAATGAGATGACAGATATAGGAAATGTTATATCTATTAGGTGTACAAATAAGTTTCCGCCGTTTGACAAAAGTTGGCGCCACCAATAAGTTATGGTTAAAATTGTCAGATGTAAAACGCCATTATCGTAAGGTTGGACATCTGTCAACAACATAACCTTGAAATATTAGTGAATTTTTATCAGTATAATATATTCTTTTGTGTGCGAAAATGTCGAGTTTTGAGCCGAATAATCGTCATTTGCGGGAACCAACTGATTTTCTTATTTCATTCGAAGAAAACGGCGGCTGAAGCGCATCGAGAGCTTCAAAAAGTTTATTGACTGTCTCTTATACACATCTAGATGTGTATAAGAGACAGGGTTGGACATCTGTCAACAACATAACCTTGAAATATTAGTGAATTTTTATCAGTATAATATATTCTTTTGTGTGCGAAAATGTCGAGTTTTGAGCCGAATAATCGTCATTTGCGGGAACCAACTGATTTTCTTATTTCATTCGAAGAAAACGGCGGCTGAAGCGCATCGAGAGCTTCAAAAAGTTTATGGAGATGCTGCTCTAAGTGAAACAACGTGCCGTGATTGGTTCAGTCGCTTCAAAGACGGTGATTTCGATGTTGACGACCGTCCGCGTGAAGAAAGGCCAAAAACATTCGAAGACGCGGTGTTATTTATTATGAGCTGTTGAAACCGAACGAAACCATCACTGGGGAACGGTATCGACTTCAATTGATGCGACTGAGCCGAGCACTGCGCGAAAAACGGCCACAATACGAGCAGAGGCACGACAAAGTGATTCTACTGCATGACAACGCTCGGCCTCATGTTGCCAAACCCGTTAAAACCTACGTGGAAACGCTCAAATGGGAAGTCCTACCCCACCCGCCATATTCCCCAGATATTGCGCCGTCCAATTATTACTTATTCCGATCGATGGCACATGGCCTGGCTGAGCAGCACTTCACATCATATGAAGATACCAAAAATTGGGTCGATTCATGGATAACCTCAAAAGATGAAGCATTCTTCCGACGCGGTATCCGTATGCTGCCAGAAAGATGGGAAAAAGTAGTGGCAAGCGATGGACAATACTTCGAATTCCGTTCGAGTTCCGTTTTTTTACAATAAATGCCCAATTTTTGATAAAAAACGGCGGAAACTTATTTGTACACCTAATATATATAATTATTTGTAATATATATTCTTATCCTTTTAATTTAAAATATACATTTGAACATTTACGAACGTGTCCTATGTGTATCAACCATTTCCACAAATCCATTATCCTAAATCAAAATAAAAGAAAATTTGTCATTCACCAATACGATGCGCAGAATTTGTTGAATAAAAAATGTAAAATTGCAAAATGCAAATAAATCCGAATTGTAGCGCCCAAAATAATTAAAATTTTAAGGAATAAGCGCATAAAATAATGATAAATAGTTAATCTCACAAATAAAATAATAAATGACAAAATACTCACTCCACTGTCGCCTGATGCTTTCCAGGCCTCCTCCTCCTCCTCCTCCTCCTCTTTCTCTCAGATTCCTCTGTTGCATTCAGGTAACACTCGTTCCTCTCGCGGAAACACGGTTGCGCGAATTATTAGAATATAACAACGCGTGGCATTTTGCGGCACTATTGATGTTAGTCAAACACGAGACGCGTAGACATTCTTACATTGTAAAAAATTACGCGAAAAAAAAGTACGATTATTCGATACTCGTAATGTTTCGTAAATTAGAGGCAATGGCTTTTCATAAATCACTAGTACATGAGCATTGACTTTATACTATACTGTTGAAAAATATTAAAATATAAAATTTAATCACTATTAAAATCAATCACTATTGTTTATTCTTTAATAACGCGTCTCAATGTTGCTCAACTCGGAGTCGATCGGTTTACTACTTACAATGTTTCCTTGATAATCAAAAAATATAAAAATGATATTGGCATATCATGCTAATTTCATTGTATGAATTATTCTGTATGATAATCCGCGCATTATTCTGCACTTTTAAAATGGTAAGTGACATTACATTTTTAATTACATTCGAATCGATAAAAAACTCAAGACTGCAAAATATGTATATTCGAATCCATATTGTTAAAGAACTAATTATTAAATAAGTATGACAATAAAATAGTAAATTACATATAATTTCTAATTTCTCTTTGAAAAAATAAGTTCCATTAGGTAAATATTAGTCAAATAGCCTCAGTATGCTTATAAGTCAACAATCGCTCAAATTAGTGACTCACACGATTCAATAATCTTTAACTCTAATAATCGAAACGAAAAATCGCTTTTTGCGTATGCTCTTGTACTCGTCGCGATTGCGAGGAGTAATGCGACAACACACGAAGCGATTCGCGCCACTAAATGCTGACTCGAAACATGCCATACATAGCTTTGTCTACGCACTGGCATGCAGTACCAAATATTAAGGTCGTACGCTAATGTATATTGTCGCTCCAAAATATTATTACTTTACTCCAAATATTAAACTTTATAAAATAGATTTTTTTGGATTATTCTGTTCCTTGCATTTTATATTTACTTCGACGCGATAGAATTATAATTATCGTTACACATTAAATCTAAAGTAAAATCTGCTTTAATTTAATTTGGAAAGAATTTCAGCAAAATAATTTATTATTACTTCTATTTTAAGTTTTTTTTTCTAATGTGACTTTCTAATGCGAAATTGTGAAAGAAAGTCTTGAAAAGTCACAAAAATTAAATTAAATTGCCACTTAAAAATATGTTAGTGATTGTGAGATACAAGATCAAACATTTTAACAGAAACATGACTATAAATACGATTTTACCAAAAGTATGAACTTCGTGATAAAGTGTTGTTTAAGAATTAAAACGCATAGAGTAGAAAAATCGCGCGTTTCTCATGGCAACTAAATCTCGGTAGAAAGATGTATGTGCGTAGTATACATATTTTTGTTCTCGTAAGAAATAATACTGCAGAACTTCTTCAAAATTTTACATACTTTATCTTTTTTACAAAAAAAAATAGAAAACTACTGCAAACATTATTATTAAACGTCAAACCAATTAATGGATTTATTTTCTATTATCAGATTATCGGAATTGTGTAGTCGTATATATAACATAATATGTAAGACACAGTACAGATATGCATCATTAAAAATCGAGCTTGTTATAATTAGATGTTAATTATATATCTGAATTTTAATAGCATTTTAATTCTTATGTTTCGAGACGAAGATAAAGAAATAGTAAATTTGCATATTATTTCTTCAAAAATTTATTCATACACATAAACAGAGAATTAAATAAATACACTTACAGGTGACACTTTAATTCACACAATTTCATTCGTTACACAGAGCATAAAAATTTAAAAGAAAAGTGATAATTATATATTATTTAAAGTGAAATAATAATGTTTCTCAAAGCGACAATATAACGGCTGGCATATGACCTTAGTGTTTGATGATGTAACCTTAGTGGGACATGCCGGCATATGCCAGGCCCTCGGATTATTATTCGTGTGATACGACTCGAGTTGGCAGGTAGCGACGTGAGCCGCTCCCTGTATCTTTACCTCACTTATCGAATTGACAAAAACCAAAATACATTTTGTGATTATTATAATTAGTGTTTAATTAATTTTCACGATTAACGATTTGATGTATAAAATAAAAATTCTATGCGATTTATTGCTTTAAATCTCGATAGAGAAAGGTTAAAAATTATATAAAAATTACTATTTTATTAGCATACTTTTCTAATATATATTTCCTTAACAATACGCGGAATCAAATATAATTTGCGCATAGTGTCTTGAGTTTCTCATCATTTTAAATGTAATTTACCTATCATTTTTTTATTGGAAATGCGGAGTAATGCGCCAGTTATCAGATCGGATAATAAGTGGTATCAGCATAAAAAATGCCGATATCATTTTCAAAATTTTCAATTATTATGGAAACGTCGCAGGTAAACGGACCGACTTCGAGTTAAACAACATCACGATATGTTTAATTAGAAAGTAAATAATAGTAATTAATTCTATGGTAATTAATAGTAATTAATATTAGTTTATAGAATTAATAGTAATTAATTCTATATTTTAATATTTCTCAATCGTGTAACATACATTTAATGCTAGTGTACTAGCAATTTATGAAAAGCCTTCGCCTCTAATTTGTGAGATATTACGAGTATCGAACTTTGTGAACATAGCTTTGTGAACATAAGTAAATGAATATAGATTGATATGTAACTAACACAATATACGGAATGTAAAGGCTATTTTCAGTCGGGCTCGATCCTTTTTGCCTAATAATATTTTATTGCGTGAATTTATATACATTTCATAGCTCAGCTAACTACGCGCGGATTAATTTTCAGTCTTGAAACGCAGTTTTTTAGATAAAACTGGAAATAGTAATTAGATTAAATTGATAATCTAATAATAGTAATTAGATTAAATTGATAATCAATTTAATAATAATAATAATACAAATAAGGATCTTAAAATGCTTTAAAGAACTTTGTGAATATGTTTTTTGCGTAATTTTTCTGTCACAATATAAGAAAGTGCGCATCACATCTAATTAACTGTCGACTAATCGAAAGCTCTACAAAATGCCACGCAATCGTCGTATTCCAATAATTAGTACGTGCGCGATCGTAATTAACCGTATTTCCGCGAATGAGTAGTGTCGTGTGAATGCAACAAAGGAATCTGAGAGGAGGATGAGGCCTGGGAGATATTGGACGACAACGGAGCAATCATGAGGTAAATAATTTATCACTTATTTTATTTGTTATTTGCTGGATTAAATATTTATAACTATTTTATTTAACAATTATTTTCTTAAAACATAAGTTAATTTTGGCGATGTTACAATTTAGATTTATTTATATTTTTTATTTTTTATTTAACAATTTCACTGCTTTGTGTCGTATCCTTGAAGTACAAATTTTCTTGCATTTCAATTTGAGGTAATGAATCTATGAAAATCTGTAGATGTACATTGTAGAGATGTTTAGAGTTACATATTATATCAAAAGAATAAGACGATTATATATAAAACGAAAAAAATTAGTGTAAATTTGTATATTATATCATCGAATATATTTGCGCTTACAAACAATTCGATGATATAAAATATATTATATCATCGAATTTATTTGCGCTTACAAACAAAGAATGTGTGTATGTATCTCTCAAGATATAAAATTTTATTTTCAATTAATACGTTTTTTGATACAAAATTCATGTACCTAATGACATATATATGGACCTTAATAATTTTCTCAGCATCTATTTTTTATTGTTTATGTTAACGTCTTTATTTGTTTTGAATAGAATCAGCATTCTCCTAGCGTGTATTTTTTACAAATTCTTTATTATTTTATAAGAAATAGGAAACAACAAGATGAGTAATTATCACTGATAAACTATAATAATTAATGGTGTATAAAAAAAGATTCTTTGTTATATACAAAGTTATATGCAAACTGAACGAAAAAGCTTTATTACTCCATGAATCAAATGTAATCGTGATGGAATTGCTAAAATAAATTGTTAAGATTATTTGATCTATCTACACAAATTTATGAATGCCAGCACTGATCAGGATAACTCATAAATTGTGACTGAAACTCGCAGTATCGATTTTATACAATCAGCGTAATCAGTTAATAATGAACAAATTGAAATTCAAGCACTATTGAAATCATAGCGGTTATTGCGGTCGCACCGAAAGTGACATTATAAATCAATTTTCAGTTACAGTGTATTGGTATGTGAACGGAAAATACTTATTTTAACGGATTATTCTAACGACTAATGCGCGATTCTCCGATTTATTTGTTTTCAGTTGGTTAATTAGCAATTATTATAACGATTACTTATAGCAATTAACCAAACACCGTTGTCGACTCGTATTTTTTCCGATGTTGATTTCTTATCTTTCATAACTATTAGACACTGCGGCATCTATACGTTACTATGTAAAACATATTTTAAAGATATTTGGTAAAAGTATTATGAGTAATAAGCACTTATTCTTGTATTTTTTGTATTTCTTTTTTTCACACAATTTAATCCATGATTTAAGACTCACGTTGACTTCTTTTCAAAACGCAAAAGATTTTATAATTCAAGAAACGCGTTCCGCAAAAATTTGCTTTTGTCATAAAAATGGCCAGTATTAATATTAAATCATGTTATTGAAAATTAAATTTCTACATATATTTTTTTGATTTTTCTTTATTTTGTTGTACTTGATATATGGTTTTTTCCAAAATATCACTATGTTATATATTTCTGAAAAAGCTAAAGATATATATATATATATATATATATATATCCACGCCGCAGCGCCGGCAGTGATCAATCGCCCGAGTGCGACAACTGAAGATCCTTCGGGTAGCAACGTCGTGTTTGTTTAACGAGCCGTCGAGCGAAAAGACGCGTATTCGGTGTATTGAGTTTTCATAGAGAGTTCGTATTTTATTAAACCCTGTGTTCCCGATATTCCTTCCCGCGCGAGCGGGCGTAGTTTGGTGTTCCGCGAGAACGAGTTTCGTGTGCGTGCACGACTTCTACGCGTCCGTGTGCGTGAGCGACGCGAGTGTCCGCGGGCGTAACAATATATATAATATAAGTATATATATACTTTCCCTATCGGAACAGAATAAATTTGCGAAGTTATCTTCTTCAGAAAGAATAATTTACAGCATTAAGCTTTCGCGAGAAATAGTTGTCACATGTGTTCACGACAGTAAAAAGAATCAATTAGACCGGACCTAGAAACGAGCGAGGTCAATGTATCTCGAGCATTCGAAGTACTGATATTTACAGCGTAATTAACGATTGAACCGACACAGATTGTCACGGGGTTTACTGGAGACCCCGTTTGCGAGTATGTTTCTCGTACGCGCAGAAAGTAAGCGAGTGTTCCGTAAATTTCTTACGATAGCATTTCCGTGACTTATTACCGCAGCAGGCGAGAAGCGTTAGTAGTGCTGCGTCGACTAATGGCGCCATGTGGCTAGAAAATAAGAAGGCATAAGTAAGAAAACGTTACAAATCCACCCCACCGTACTGGACGCCGCATCGGCCATAACGTTGAACGACAATATAGGACCGGCGCCCTTCGTCATGCGAAAGTCCAAAACGACCTTACCCCATTAAATGTACTTATATAAGATACTAGCCGGTGGGCAGCCAACCGCGCATCAATCACGATAATAGGACAATAAATATCTGACCGGCAGACGACTGCCCGGCTAAGGTCAAAAGTGCAGTAGCTTGCAATTTCTGCCCGATTTCCTGCCGATATTCGCTCGCAATAACTCAACCTTCACATCTGTAATATGTAATCGCTCCCCTACCGTGGTCTAAGCCTCGCATTAAAGTGTCACGCTGATCCCTTTTCTCCTCTCGATGTCGAAGTACAATACTCTGTGCAACAGTTTGATAGTTTGCAGGCAAGATTTGTCGCTTCCCAGCATAGTTTGCTACGTAGGCTGCAAAAGGCAAAACGGATCTCACACTCGGCCAACCAGAAAATTCCCCGATTTTGTTTACGCGATGGTATGAAGGCGATAAAGAATTCCAATTTTCCTCGTGTCATTCCTCCATTCGTGAATACAGAAGTGTCTCTTCGGCAGATCATAGCAACAGGATTATTTGAAATTACTATAAAGATTAAATTCAGTAGAAGTACTAGACTATAGAATAAATAGCTACTAGATTTTTGTTATTATAAACTGAAATTTAATATTATCAGGAAATTCGCAAAATAGTGCAGACACGATTGCTTGATGAGACATGAGGTATCAATAATCGTCATTTCACGCGGTAGTTGGAATATTAGGTCGACCTCGTTTCGCAAGCGGGTTATTCAAAACAGAAGTTTAGATATACGCCTAGAGTAATACGAAAGTGGCGTATCGGACGGAAACTTCACCCTTTAATATATAAATATGGCAAGAGGCGGGGTTCAGCATAAGGCGCGTATGCATTAACTGTTCAAAACTACGACATGTAAACTTGCTTTCCTCCTCTATAAACCATAAAACAACGGGCTCTGGACCGGCAGACGACCTCGCAACCCGCTAACTATTAAAAGTTGCAAATTGCTGCAGACACACTGCGGGCTCCGTGTTCGCGTACCGGCCGTCTTGGGCACTCGCGCGCGTTCGTCCTACCCTAACTTACTTACTTACCAGACTTACTCGCTTCCTTACTTATATAGTCACTCGTTTACTTACTTATTCCCCGCTTCGTATTCCTTATTCTCCACACTTTTCCGCGCCGCGGTTTTTCCCGTTAACATTACTTGTTCTTGTCACACATATACATACATACACACACACACACACATATACACACATCCTCTTCTCCCAAAACAACTAATCTAGCTCGAGAAATGTGACCAAGTGTTGAGTATCGAAATAACGAAATAGCAAAGCATCACGCAGATATTATTTTTTACTATATTTGTTAGAATTTGGTTGGTGTAACAATTGCTATCACTTGCCATTCATGCCACAATTAACTATCAGCCGGTTAGAGATAATTTATATTCGGGGTTGCTACATAATAGACAATAACACAGATTATTTAACTTCTGTACACACACCGATGTTCAATATACTATCCGACAAACTATTTGCTACGGTTAGTTTACCGTTTAGTTGCGGCGTCCCAATGTCGCTTCCAAATATATTTTGTAAAATAGTTTACGATGCGCGGCTGGCTGGTAATCGTACAAAGCACCACATGGGCGTAAATGCTTTATCAAGCGGGACGGAATATTTTGCCTCTGTTCGCACATTTCGCCATAATTCGGTTCAATTATCATTCGATTATATCGATTTTAGAGGTGTGCATTTAGCATCGGCGTACAAATGCGGGTCCGCAAAATTACGAAAAATATGTCCGCGCGGAGACGCAAATCCCACGAACAGTTAAATCGAAAGTGTTATCGAATACTAATTTGTATCAAGTCCTTTAGCATATGTATTGTAAAATGCACGCGCGAATCACTAATATAATAAAGAATTTTTCTTTCTACTTCACTTCATAACAGAATTTATAAGAGAATTTCTTCGCTTTACTGCGTACCGATAGCTACAAATTGTTAATTACGTCCGACTGCATCGTGTCAGCTTCATAATGAAATGTTAAAGCCGCTTTTAAAAATTGCTGGCAGAAACTCAATAAATTTATCATACCATTAATCAACATATTCGCGTTTTCATGTTAAAATACATTTTTGATGCGATATATTTCGTGCACTGCAATTTTACACAGGCAATTTCATTGTTATCTCAGTTAAAAACAAGAAAAATATACATTGAAAAAAACTCTGATACGAGTTTCGCTGAATATAATTTGACTGAATAATAAAGACGCATAAGAATGGTTGTACCTTTATTAAAATAACCGCCTTTCTAATTGCTGCATCTTAAAACGCTTTTTTATCTCAGCCTATGCGCTAGTTTCATAAACCCTTATAATCCAAGAGAGTTAAACACCGTACCTGCCAGAGACTGCACGAACGACGCCGAGGGTCGACTATGCCGACGGCCAAGAAAATGAAAAGTAACGATTCAATATCAACGCCACGCGGGTTGCGTGTAGCGAATTAACACGTACTGATACGGCTGGTGTGTCGTCCACGTTGGTGACACCATTCTTCCATTAACCCTGTCTACATTTTCTGCGTATCGTGCGCGTGGCTTTTATTATCCGCGTACTTCGGCCGTAACATTTTACTATTTCCTGCTTACATCATGCTCGTGAAATCTATCACACCATTAATTGGGAATAGGATTACGCAGAGGGACGGGATCGCGTGACTGAAGGATGCATCGTAAATTGATTTCAGTTTTGATTAAAAACATATTTAAATCAAATGTGAGAGGTGCGTGGTTAACATTGCTAAAGAAAAAATTTTTTTACTGAATAAAAACAGTATGATATTCTGAGAAAATTTCATATTAATATCAAAATTTATTAAAATAGAGAGGTAATATGTCGATAAATTCAACACATGTTTTTATATTGCATTTTCCCTAGGGCTTATTAATTGCCAATAATATTTTATAAGGGACGTCGATATTGCACATCGCACTGTCTGAGAGAACAATACGTTGTCGATAAAATCGATGGATTTCTATCATTCGTAGTGTACTCTCTGTTAAATTACCTTTTGACAAAGGAAAATATCAAATCAATGATGGGTGATACACGCGTAATAGTTTTGTTACTGTTCTAAATTAACTTGGCTCTTTGCAAACGTTTCGTACGTTGCGAAATTCAATACAGCAAAACTTATTCCGCAGCTCGCCCGTGGTCTCGTCGCTTTTACGTACCTTCATTTTTTCCTGGGCCGCGATCGATTCCACCGAAATGACTTTTACTATCTATCGAATATCTGCGACGCTACGAACGGGTACACGGTGATGCATAAAGAATCCAGTTTACGGCGTCTGTTAGGACTCGACGATACCCGACACGTCCCATTTCCGCCGCCCGACGTCTTCTCCAAAGTGAAACCACTTCCTCGCTGCCGGAATCTGCAGATCCGATTTAGAAGTAATGTGATCGATTCTCCTAAGTTTGTCTAAGAAATTTCAGTAGCTCTAAAAGTCAATAGCAATGCAGAATGTGAATCTATAAAAACAGTTTACGAGTAAGGAAGTGACTAACTTTATAATAGTTTCAATGAATTCTATTTAATATACGATATATTGTATTCATTGACATAATTATTAAGTTAGCCATCACTAACTGCTACAGAATTAAATATTTATTTTTATTATTACGATTAGCCAAATTTAATTAGTTAGCAAAACCAATTCTTTTCTGTTTACTACATATATTGCATATATATCTACTCCTTTATATCAACATTTTGTATACTTAAATTAAATAAGATTATTTAAGTAGAGTAAAGAATATCATAGTAAAACTTATTAAATGTTGACAGTATTACAGTGAAACTTATTAAGTTTAACTTTTTATAGGAAGAGTTATCTTTATAAATTTTAAAATTTATTGTGTATGCCGATGTAATTGGAGAACATAATTTAATGTGTTTTTATCTATATAGTACTTATCGATATTTCTTAAGCTTGCTGAAAATTGTGTCCCTTTGCATTATCACATAGTATTAAACGCACTTTTTCTTTTTTTAATGTTTCAGGAGATGAAAGTTAACTGGGCGACGTCGCCGGGTAACCAACCAAAACAGGACACGAGCAGTGAGTATGCCCAGTTTTCAGATTTTTGTCTTTACATGAAAAATATTTTTAGCACCGTGCGTTTTGCCTTTGATCCTATACTTGCTCGACTTGTTGGACTGTCGCATACTAATTGGTCCGAGTAAAGAATTACTCTAAAAGAGAATTTTTTAAAACTGTTTCATTGCAAAAAGTGAAATACGTCTTGGACAGAGCAACATATATGCAAAAATGTTAGGAAAATTTTATTAAACAATACAATAATAAAGCAGAAAAAGATTGAACAAGTTCGATCCACATTAATCTAATATTTATAGCATTAATGAAATCTAATAACATTAATAAAGCAATAATATCTAATTTACAAAATTTGTACTAGAAATTTATTATTATCTAATTGATTATTATTATATATTATATATTATAATTATTATTATCTAATTAAAAGGAATATTACTTCATCATTGCAATATTAATATAATGATATACTTTTGTGTATGTGTTCTCACATATATTATCTATTAAAATATATGTCTAAAATACATACTTATTTATATCGTTACAATTAATTTATTATTCTTATGATGCTTACAACATATATATGATTTACAAATCAATTTTTTTATGCTACGATAAAGTATAATTCCCAGCATTTTAATAATAAAGGTGGTAGACTGAAAATTTAAAAATACAAACATTAATTACAATAGCTAGATTACAATAGCTAGATATTTTCAAAATATATAAAAATGTTTGTTTTTCTTATTTTATGTTATATTTTTTAAAATTTTATTCTTATTTAATTGTAATTTTCATTTTTTGTTCAAGTGTTGATTTATATAGTAAATTTGCAAAAAAAATTATATGCAAATTTTATGTATAAAACGTTTTATATATCCCGGCATAAAACCATCATATTTTCTCTTTTAATGATTATTTCACAAAGCCCATTATCGTAGAATAAAGATTAAATTAATTTACCGGCTGAAATAAAATAATTCGATACCAGTGACATTAAATTAATATTCTATCATAAAAAAAGTATTTATTAATTGTTAATATCGTTTTACTTTGATTCCACGCAACTATAATTACTCGGATTTTTAATCGAATGAAATATTAATCAAATATTTAATGTCGACTAATGTTTGAGACTCTTATTGTCAGTATACATTGGCAATGAGAATTTCTATGTAGAAATTTTAATGTTTGGTAATACAATTTCGTAGACCAAATTTGAATCGTATGTGAATACAAATGGTTTAATTTAAAATGTTGTGTTTTTTTACTATTCATGACGATATGGTATTTTTACATAAAATAATTAATCTTTTATAACATATTAATAAACATATAACATAATGCTTAAGTAATAAAAATAAAAATATGCATTTGAAAAATATCTAATCTGCACTTATATTTATGCATAGAAGCCAATTCCGGGAATCGTCACAATCCGACAAGCTATTATAGTTTCGATTCAACGCGTCGGAAATAAATTTCCCAACATCTCGCAGCGGTGTATAGTTTTCAGCGTCCCAGTTTTCTTATCGTTAAAAAGAGAAATTGTTGGAACATTACCTATAAAAACGCACAGCGAACATGAATTAATCAATGCTCAAAATTAATTATTCATAGCGATAATGGATATTTGCAATTTTATTTCTGAGTTGGACAAAAAATGCTACGATGTACAGCTCTACTTATTCTAATGTAAAATAAAGTTAAAGTATGTAATATTATCTTACGTAAAAATCTTATAAGCATAGTTGCGACACATTTTCTTATAAGTTTCATCGCGAATTTTTAAGTGCGCAGTTATAATTTGGTCGTAATCATGTATAATTTATTATTTCAGCGTTTGTGTACGTAGATAAAGCATAGGATATTCAGTGAAATGGGACTTGGTGTAACACAGTTCCATGTATTTCTAGAATAACTTCTACGCGTAAGGCTGTCCGGTACAGCGGTAGTTCGGGATTAAGCGTACGTCCCTTGTGATAATCTCTTTTGCTTCCTGTGTCTGGGATCCCCCGGAGAATCAGCCATAAACCATGAAACCCGTCATAACTACTTTCTTCCCACGATCTCTGTATGCTCGCATAGGAGAAGGTTGATATAAATGTAGATTATACAACGCAAACTGGACGAATTAGAAAAGATTTTTGATTTTTTTTTTACAAAAACGTTATATTGTCTCCCACATTCGCAGGATGACAAGTACGACGCGGACTTAGGTATTTGAGAGATACAATTTATTATCAATTACAACAATGCGTGAATGATACGAGTGATGAGTGAAATTCACTAGCTACATTTCCAAATCCCTCGGCATCGACTTTCGCGCGTGGACCGGGCGACCTGAAATAATTTAACAGACACGCATGACGGCCAAATAAATATCACAGGAAGATTCCTCCCGCTATTCCATGCTCGTTACACGTGTGAAAAGGTGCGCGGTCGCGTTTCTGTGTGGATGCGCCCCATTATATATGTACCGGCGCGGCGGCGGTCGTACGCGTGTGCGTGCTTGAAATTCAGTGAGGGCGGCAGCAATATTTAACTCAGTCTGAAATTCCTCTTTTTATGGACTTGTAAAACCGTGACAGGCACATGGGACCCGATCCTGCTTCTCCTCCCTCCCGTCCTTCGTCCCTGTCGTTTTGCCAGCCACCCCTTGTTGCTACCTGCATCCCCCTCGCTCTCGAACCCGACTCACACCCGCTGACGCGGTTAGATAGCAGTCTCGTATCTCTCTTGTCGTTCTCTTTTCGCCGGTCGACGGTCCGCTACCGCGTACCTACCTACCTACGATCACCTTCTCCACTTCCTTTTTTCCTTCGCTATCCACCCACGCGTACCTACCTACCTACCGGAGCACTCTCCTCTCTCGAAGCACTATTTCTCCTCGGCGACAAATGCAAAACTAAAACGTATTCTCCTCTCCTCTATTCTCTCTGTAAATATGCCGGTATAGCTGCCAGCATGGCCAGAGTTTTCCCTCCGCTTTTGTTTCCTACCGCTCTCTTCCTCCCCGTCACCGCGTCGACTGCCTTCGCCATCCTCTTCACGATCATATGTATACAGCATTCGGCGAATGGATACAGGGGGTGTCATGTGGCTGCAACTGGAACGACGGGTTGTTTTACTTTTCCGCGAGAGATTGCTAGTAAACTCTACCGCCGATGCACCTGCGCACATCTTGCGACTGTGATTCTTACATCGCGTTTGCATGTAGAAGTATGCTAGTCCAGAAGGCTGTGATAAAATAGAAGAGAAATCTTAATGTGAGTTCTCTTCTTATCAGCAAATTATTGTTTAACTTTTGCTTTCTCTAAGGAAAACGCTTATTGAGGAATGTCATTGTGTTTTAAAATTTGCAACTGCGTTGCGTATCAATAATGACTTTGCTTCATAATTTCTCTATTCGTTTACGTAGTTCCAAAAGAATGCTGTATGATTGTTTCAAAATTTTGTGTTACGTTATCATAATTTCCATACTTATATTTTATTTCTAACATGTTTCACTCTAAGTTTTAGAAATTGTTAATTTTAGTAAATTTTAAATTTAAGTAGAATGGAACATAATTTCTCAAATTTCACATAAAGCTGGAGAATCGTACTATTTATACTGAAATAGAGTTTTTGTAACTCATAAAATATAAATCAAGTCGAACTAAAATTTTGACGACTGTTCGCTAGATTGAACACATTTGTACTTCACGTCGAGAAACTCTAAATAATATTTCGCAGCCAAGTGTCAGAGATAGCGGTATTCGTGACGAAAGGATATACGAACATAATGTTTACGGAATATATATCTCCATGCGACGGCAGGTTGTATTAGTTTCAAGTCAGTACCAGCTGGTGGACTGTGACTTTAAAACCAGTCGTTTATGCGAGTGTCGTAATACGCAGTCGTGGGATCTAACGCGAGGTATATTCCGTAAAGATGAAAATATAGCGGCTAAAGATGGCCGGTATGGAAGCATAACAAACGGCGATAGTACGAGCGGCGAATTGCGATAAAATATTTTGGACTTTCATGTCTCGCAATATATTTATCGTGGGACGCAGCCGTGCCCGTAAGTAAGGAGAGCTTCATAATTTTTACTTAAAACAAATAGTAGTTATTTGCGGACGTTAAGGAGTAGAAGATCTTCATACTTTTAAAGAAAAATTATGAACTCTACGTCTCTTACGTAGACATACGCGATTTTACAACATATAGATAAACATATATATGTATTATTATGTATATTCTCGAAGGGATATTTAGGGTTTGCTAAAATTAGCGATTCCCGAAACTTAAAGCGACAACATTCGCAATATAATTTGCATAACTGCAATTTGTGTAATTGCAATTTCAATTATCTCAATCGCTATGCAGATTTGTCTATAATCCCTTACAGTGATAGTGACCCCGATATTATAGATCAATTTCACGCCAAACCCCTTTAATAGCGACATGCAATCTCCGCGCCCACATCGTTGCAACTACAAATAGATACCGATCCGTCGTCAGATATAAAAGGAGGAAGTTCGGAAAAGAGGAAAATTCCTTGTTCCACTTTTCTTCTTTGATCGTTGACAGGAAAAGGTACTTACTGGAGAAGACGCAGAGAGAAAAAGAAATGGAAAGGAAAGGACGGGGCAGAAGAACAAACAAAGAAAGAGGATTGTAGAATCGTGGCGAAAAGCTTTGAATTGGGTTTGGCTAGCTGACTGCGTAATCGTGCATCGTTTTTCTTGCATTATGGATTGCGTCAGGGGATAATCGTGCCAGTATTTACGAGGCTTTTCAACACAAAGGAGTTACACCTTGAGTTCCACTTCTCTATTCCGTTTATCCGCGGCGAGGAGTGTTTACTGTTAAACCGTAAGCCACATGTCTTCGCCATTTACGTGCATTATTGCCGTTAGCAAACTCTATTTCTCACGTCCTCCTTTTGCATGTCCATTTGCTTGTGCCTCAGTATTTCGCATTTCCGCGAGGGCATCATTCCTTCTTCGCATCGGATTGCGCTTCTGCGATTTGTATTTTACGATCCAAATGTAATGCAGTTTTCCAATCGGGATAATCTGATCGCCACTTCATCGTTGCGCTAGTTCATCGATAAATCACGAAAATATTCCTTAACACGTTCGATACAAAGCTTCGAGAGAAAGAATTTCCATCGCGATTTATGCCAGTCGATCGGTATCAATTATAAACGGACTGCTGAGATTGCTCATTTACATACGCATCCTGCGAACGCAAGTATTCTAATGTACATACATTCGCGAGGAATCCATGTTTAACTGACGACACGATACAGATCAACGGACCGAGAAAATAGGATGAGCCGCGAGAGACAAGTGCATCGTGAATTCTCTTTGTTGACGCTGTTGCATCAAAGCCCACATTCAAATACACTCGTACATGCACACAACATACACATGAATATATACACACTTCTGCGTGCCACCCCCGCTTATTCCGAACCTTGTGGTGTAACGACGCTTCGTGGTGCATCGTGTGGCGAAAGCCCTGCCGTTGGCATTTGTGGGCAGTTCACGGTCGATGGGAGAACCGGTAAACCACGATGTGGTATCACATCGAGATCGAATCTTGCGCCGGCCTCATACATGAGCTAATAAGTATGAGGAATAGGTTCCGGTATCTGGGAACACAAAACCGAACCGATAATAAAGAGCTGATAATAGCGGCTAAAAGCGAAGTATTTGAAACAAGCATATAAAAGATGCGTGTCAATGTTTTATTTTGTTTGAAATACTTTCGCAAATTATTATCAGAAATTGATTAGTTAAATAATAAAAAAACTTAACATAAAAGATATATTATTAGTAGCAATAACGCGGAAATCTCAAGCAACCATTTATTATATTATTAGTATTTTTAAATGAACATGTAAAAAGAGATATGTTTTTCTAATTTTGAGTTGTGTGTAAATTATTCTACGTAGTTACTCTTGGATTAATTTTATTCTTTTATATATTATGTAATCTATCACATCAAAAATATCTATAAAATTATTAATCTATCAATGTAAATATTATAAAAGATGCATATTTATTAGAGGTGTGCGAATAGTTCGAATTCGAATCGAATCGAATCGAATCACAATAGATTCGATTCGATTCGTTTTCGAATCTAAAAGGTTCGAATTCGAATAGTTCGAGAATTTCGAATCATCAATGGTTCGATTTCGAATCGATCGCCTATTTTGATT
>NJRP01000073.1:218225-230841 GCA_003063835.1 Aphaenogaster floridana | reverse complement strand
GTTATCAAAGATTCGATTCGATTCGATTCGACTTGCAAATACTTGATTCACACACCTCTAATATTTATAAAGATGATAATTTTAAAATTCTAAAAATCTTGTTTTAATGTCCAGTTGCTTTTATACAGTTGTTTTACATCCAGTTATGCACGCATTATATTCTGCTGATGGAAGGATGTAAGCATTAAAGGACATGTGCAAAAAGAAGCTGTAAACTCATTTTATTAAATCTTCTCTTCATGAGACTATTTATTTAACTTCCCGTCATAAAGCGCTAAATAATACTACCTTATATTAGATTTCCGCCCGGAGTAAAAGGGTTAATTAATGAAATACAAGAAACGTGAAACCTCCATCATGATAAAAAAATGTATATATGTATATGTACATGTACGTGTATCATCCTCCGTGTAATGCCGTCCAGATGCCAGCCAATGTTTACCGCACGGTGAAACGGAGTACTGTCGCTTTGTCGTAAAAGCGCAGACATCCACGTCCAACATACGCGCTGCACGGTGTAATCACAGATGCACGGGAAAGCTTACCGCGTTCCGCACGTTTGGATGTAATTACCGGGACGCAAAAACAAACACGAGAAATTATTATATTTCGCTTCCGGGCGACTGCGTCCCGAAAACAATCAGATCCGCTTGCAATTTCTAGCCTGCGACTGTTACAAAGGAAGTTCGAGCGAGGAAAATTCGTTATTTTTTTTTGCGCTCTCGCCCGAGCTTTAAGGATTATTTTCACGTGCGCCCATCGGCGTTTCGTTGATAGAAGGATACGCGCTTTAATCAAGTTAATGTAGCCACGCGCCCTACCCCAACCCTTCACTTCGCACTGCCGCCTGTACGTATCAACCTGCACGTGTATACGTAGGATGGCTTTTATGTGAGGTACGTACTTTGGAAACGGTGCCACCGTGTGCCAACCGGAAGTTCGAACTACCGTTCGCTTTCTGCGAGCACGTTTCTCGCAGATTGGTTCGAAGAAAAATGTCGGGCCAATTTTGAAGTCACTTTTTCAGCGCCGGCGAACGAAGCGGGGCCATCCTGTCGCGCTTTTGATGTCAAAAAAAACACACAACATCCGTGCGTTGTGCGTATTTCAACAAATATTATCAGACGTAAAGGGTGACGCGTTGCTCGACCCGAACGTTTGTCACGATGTGTAATCCGAATTTCGGCCAAATCGCTTACTCGTACGCGATGACAGTCGGACAATAAATCTCTGGTCGTGACGCATGTCCTCGACAGTAAAGATGTGGTAATGTGTGAAGAACCATCTTTCTTGATTTCGACGAAATACTGGCCGTGCCATGCAAAATATTTGTTTTATCTAACGTAATATACGGGTGATTGGCATGTTGCTCACACCAAATAGCTATAACCAATGACGTCGTGCGATAGTATTGTGATTTGTATACATTACATTTCTATCGCGTTATTGTTAGTCATTGTGATTTTTCCCCAATGATGAATTAAAGGCTTTGAGGAAAAGCTAACATGATTTTTTAAAAATATACTTTTTGAACGCCGCTTATGAAAAAGAATTATGCGTAAACGTGCTGAAACAATAGCCAGATACAGAATACAACGAACGTGAAGTGTCAATAACTCGCCATCGTTAAAAGCACGCGCCGCATTGGGAACAACCGATTCGTTTGAATTTCGCGTAGTTTTCAAAACGTCAATGGATACTATAAAAAAGAGATTGCGTAACGTATTTGTGGTCGTTACGTACGTTTCACATACAGCGATACGGGAATCGCCCTTTTTGCTTCGCATAAAACCGGACATTATTTTCTGCGAGAAACGCGCGATGGTTTGAACGGTGAAAATAGACGCGCGCAGGGCTCGTCCAGTGACTGGACATTACTATGCTAAGAGTTCCCTTAGGAGAGTAATAAGGGTTGTCGTTCGCCATTGTTTCGCGACCGGCGCACGATCGCCGGACAACAGTGCAATATTCGATAGTGAGAATCACTGCAATCCCCTGTGTACGATAACTCAAGTACCGTGAATAAGGTGGCCTCTCTCCGTAGTGGTTGTACCACCATTTATGCTACACTACCGCCGTTTTCACCGCGACCCTTTCTATGCACATCGTAGAGGAAGATATGTCTTACACAATCCACAATTTAGCACTCTATCCGTAGTACTCGCTAAATGTACGACAAATTGGAATTGGCCAATGTAAACACAAACAGAAAACTATGCTCAAACGAATAATCTATATGCGTTTGTGTAAAAAAAACTTTTGTACGAATGTTTGTTTTAACTTTACGAATTGATATCTATTATCAAAATTTATTATGAGTATGCATGCATGATTAATTATATGTGTTAAATAAACGCAAGTGATTAATGTGTGAGATTATCGAACTGATTTTAAATTAACGACAAGCGAGGGTGCCAAAAAGCACATAAGCTTTATTGAGAGAAACTGCGAAACAATTTACGGGAAGGTGTTCGCACGTAAGAGCACGGCGATCACAATGTGAAATACGGCGCTAACGAAGAAATGAATCACGCCGGTGTATATCTACCCTACCAGATAGCCTGGCAAATAATTTTAAAATGCAAAATTCACCTAGGGAAGCCTTATCCGCACAAGAGGGAAAATTATTTCGTCGTGACACATGCCGGGGGAAAAACAGAAAGGGAAAGGGGACAAGGGTAAAGAGCCTGTAAACGATATGAAAAATAGAGTTTATGGGCGGTTATAAAGATTACGTCGCGAAGAGAGCTCCGTCGTGCATATGCCTGCTTTTTTCTTGGACGTTCTCTTAAAACCTCACGTCTTTTTGCAGCCAACAATAGATTACAACTGGTGTACACTAAGGAATTGATAGGCACCTCAATCGTCGGTGTTACATGCATGTATATTAGTCGATTATGTATGCGAAACGGTTATACAGTTAATTATAACGAACGGCATAAAATTACTCGGAGCCAGATTCCCGTACTTCAGTAAGGAATTCTTAATTAAATAAAAATGTAACTAACGTACGTTATCTGCTCATTACGATAGAAATATTTAATTGCTCATACATGAGGAACGAACGGTTATTCTCGAGTAAAAAGCTTCGTGTTGCATAGAAATGAGCGGAAATTTCCAGATATGTCACGATTGCGAGAAGCATTCCTCGCGATTCTGATATGTGAGTTATGATATGTAAAGTTAAAGAAAGGATAATCTTTTTTTTCACTATGAATATGAATTGTGCAATATGCATATACACATAATATATTACAAAGGGTTTAATTACCATCGCAACTTTATTCGTGACAGTCTATACCTATAGGAAAAGTTGTATATCATTTTAACCAGCAAATTTGTGGAAGAAAAACGAAGTTCCGTGTACAACTAATGATGATATACAACAACGAACTACATCGTACTGTACTTTGCAAAAATACAATACTATACTGAAAGTATGCAATGTATGATGCTGTTATTATAGTCTTACATAAAATCTATAAGTTGAGTTACTCTAAGATACGATCAAATTACACCAGATAACCTTGAGTAAAAATGCTCCTATATAACAGTAACGCATAAGTTCATAAATTTTACTTTTAAATCAGGAAATTGCAGGTGCGCTTTTACGATACAAGATTAGTTCTGCTGGCGTAATCTAGTTTTATCTTATATGAATTAATTCGCGCAGTTTTTCATTGTTCTATAAGAAAAATAAACAATAACCGGATTCTTAACGTGTCAAATACACGTAATAACGAATATTATTTACTTAATAAAACTTGGGTATTATCGCTAGATAATTTGGTCAATTATGTCCACAAATTAATCGCGCTAGCTCTAAAAGCAGATACGCACGATTTTAAATTGTGATATTCTGATTTCTCAAAATTGCTGCGGGCGGCAATCGAAATGCCAGTTGCTCATTCGGAAACGGCCAAACTGATGATATAAATTCGTATGCCATATGCATGGTTAACAAAAACCACGTAGATGTTTTAAATAAACCACCACTGGCCACGCCACAAGCTAGTCCATGTTCCCGTGACTATTTCCCGAAGTGAACCTGTGGATTAGCGAAATATGACCGCTTTAGGGGGAAGTGATGGGAAAAAATTTGCCAGAAATTTGCATCGAACTCAACTCGGTAAAAATGCAAATTTCATCGGGCATCGAACGTGACTCGTATCGAAAAGCGATAGAAAGAAAAAACAATAAACGTATCTTTTGAAAATATCGACGAATACGTTTTGTTACTGTATTTGATAAACAACTTTTGTTATGTTGTTCAAATTATTATAACAAAAAAGTACATCTCGATTATATATCAATGCAGAACTTATAATGTTGTTACGATGAATTATTTATTAGATTCGACAAAATATATGAACAAAAGGAAGATTAGGATTTTACATTTCAATAAGATATCCTACAATACATATAAATAACAAAAATTGAAGATTATTACTAGCTGAAACGCTTTATTTATCTCAAAAAATTAGAAATAATTATTTAATATAATATATAATTAAAATCTTTTATAATTAGATATTATTTGAAATCTCTCTCTCTCTCTCTCTCTCTCTCTCTCTGTTTGTCTGTCTCTGTTTTTCTTTCTCTTTTGCAAAATATTCTTACAAAAATCTTTTTGTTTACGAAAGCTATAACTGTTTACAAAAATTATAAACATTATATGATTAATCTTATAATCATACGTATAATTTATTTATTAATAATTAATAGATTATTAGAAACTGTATGAATAAAGAAACAAGACAAATGGCATATATGTATATCTAGTTCAATCCTACTCAACAGATTATGAACGCTAGTAAGCTTACTTATCATTAGCTGCCATAAATTATCATTAGTGCAACCACATACCCCGACAGTTCATACCCGTAAATTTCTATGTTTAAGAGACTTTAAAATGCAATTCGTTTGATTACTCCTTTACTCGGCCGATTCGGTAAATCTCACATATGGTAATTAAGTGCCTTCGTCATTAAAAACTCGTGAAGTAATCAATAACTACGTGCAAGTTCAGCGTATATACGTGCAATGGGCAGATAATAAGCATATATGCACAGTAGGTATGTAATTGCTACTACACGGAAAAAAAAATTTGTTAACTCGACTAAATCTTTCAACTAAATAAAATTTATTTAGTTCAGGTATTTATTTATTTAACTTAAACATAAAATATATTATATGCTTAAGTGAAATAAATAAATACTTGAACTAAATAAATTTTATTTAGTTGAAAGATTTAGTCAAGTTAACAAATTTTTTTTTCCGTGTAGAGCACAATTAAATAAACCTTCATAATTAATCTTGTTGTTTTTTATAAATAACTATGTTTAATGTCTTCCTAATGCTTCTATAATGTCCGATAAATAATTCCGGCGATTTCATTGAAAATCGATTGTGAAAGAAAATTGGCCAAAAAATCGGAATTGAAATCTCAGATAATAATGTTCGTTTTCTTCGTGGTGAACTGTTTACTTCAACGTAAATCCTTTGAGTAACATTTAATATTTCTATTTTCTTTTACGTTCTTCTCATACGTTTTTGACCGGCAACTCGTCTTATGTGTTCGAAAGATAATAAAGAACAGTTTTTCGTAACGGTTAAGACTTAAGACGATATTCGAGAAGCACAACCGAATGCACTCCCTAGTGTGCGATAGCGAGCCGCCTCTCTCGCGACGATGCAGTGGCCGTCCTTCCTCAGTCTCCGAGCGCGAATAGCCTTACGGCGGGATATTACATACGTGGGATGGCTGGGAGGGAAACCCTTCTCGCAAAAAGCGCTGCGTCGGGCGGGTAACCGAACGCCGCGGCATCGAGGCTGGCAGCGGGGCCATCGTATCGCAATATCCGGCCGGGGTAACGACGGCAGCCAACCGAAAGAGCTGGGTACGCGAAGCCACGGGGAGCCGTTAGATCGCCAAGGCCCCTAAATTAGCAACGACGTTACGACGATAGGGGGAGACCGAAGTGGTGCAATTTCGCGCACAGACCAAGCGACCGCGCTGGGGGCGCGCTGCCTCTGCTCGATATCGAAAAAGTATAAACCAGTGGATATGCAAATGCACCTCGGAAGCACCGTGATGCGGTGGTGGCGTCGACGGTGCATCGCCGTTCGTCGACGCTGGTTCAACCACGCTGCCTGAGTCCTCTCCTGCGCGCACGGACGCACCCAATGGATGGATGTTTTCCTGCATGCAAAGCCCGTCGTTCCTGCTTTTCATACAAAGTAGTGCGTAAGTCCGCGTACGACAGCATACCCATCCAAAATATCCGTTTCTTTTATCCTTTTTCAGTTTCAATGCAGGTGATAGCCTTGGTCGACGAATTTCATTCGTTGAACAAGATAGACACAGTCAAAATGCACATTTCGCATGCAGCAGCCACGAAGATTTGCGCTCACGTCGAAAACATATCCTCAAAGCCAGTTAAACCGCAAAAATAGTTTTACGGTTTAACTAGCTTTATAATATAATCAAGTTACGTAGACAGATCCACATCCGAATGGACAAATTTAAGCTAAAGATTTGGAAAATTATTCAGTATTTGTTATGTGCTATTTACGTAATGAAATAATTGAAATTTAAATCGCATGCCAGCTATTTTATTTATTTTATTTCATGTAACACTGATTCGGACGATAAATATTGACATGTCGATAACAAAATGTCAATAATTAAAAAAGATTATGAAGAAAATTACATCGCCTCTTGTTTCCCTCGAAAAAATTAAAATTACAAAATTGAAACTGAAAGAACTACGTCAGACATTCGCGCGATGTAATTATCAATACAAAAGATCTACTATCGAATTTCCTATTTGCGTAATTTTCAGTTATTACAGATATGAGATCGTAATCTAAAGCAACATGGCGCTGAAAAATACCCAACGACGCGGCTGACTTTAATTAAACAAATTGGACCTGTATCGACCGACACTTTCGCTCGCTTCCTTTGTACATCGACTAGTTTGTTCCCGGCTTTTCCTTACGTCGCGTATTCACCTTGCGGTGTAAAATGCTTCTCAATTGCGACGACGGTAGGAAGGTGCATCTCGTCGGCGATAATTACCCGTACACGTCCGAGTCGCGAAGGTCGAGGGAGGCGACTCGTATCCAGACACGCGTCACTTCCATATGCTGCCTAACAGTGCACATTGCTTCTGGGAGGTCCGCAGGTCGGGAGGACGTTTCGTTTATTAAATGCATTTATCTTCCGTTTGAATAACATTTTTCTTTCCTTCTCTAATTGAGATAAGGCGTTAATCTCAATGAGTATTAAAAATAATTTTCGGCAAACACGCCTTAAATACTGCGCGTCATCAGACGTCCGTTCTCTTCGCCCGGAATAGGTGCGTGTGCGTACGCGTGTGTAACCACGCATGTGTGAAACTGACATACCTAAGTGTTACCGCGTAGACACGCTTAGCAAAACGTTACAGAAACGCGCGTGCGAGCATGCCGACGAGCGATTACATTTTAGATATTAGTGTGGTGTGCGATTCACGCGCGAGTGTGTGTATCTAGCGACGTCTGTGCGTACATACATCCGAATGATACATATTTATGATGGAACGTGTGCTGGGTGGCGGAATGTGTGCAACTAAACAGTGGCAGAGAATGGGGGGGGGGATTATTTGCAAAGCAAATGGTGCGACGTGGTTCTAAGTGGCAACGGCAGCCACGTACGCGACTAATCTCGTCCTTTTGAATTTCTCGCCTCCGCCTACTCGGCATCGTCGAGCTCGACGCTCAACGTTGTCTCGCGGGCGACAAGCTCTCTGACACACGAAAGTAAGATTAGAATCTTCGAGGTATGGTACCAGCTTTAGTCGCGCTTACCCTGTACTCTGACTGTGAGACACAATACGGCGATAATTGTGGAAATAAATAACGGCAGTTGTCGGGCGCATCTTTACCCGTGCGAATGAAACAATGTTCTCGCCTCTCTCGTAATTTCTTTATTTGATCTCGCATAAGTGTCAATTATTTATTTAGCAAACGGGTTCCACTTGTGGAACTTATGTGTAGATATAAACGACATAAAATATAAGCAAAAAGACAAACGTATCCAAGTAAGATGCCGACGGAGCTACAAGAAATATGAATTTAACGTACTTTTCTTTAATAGTGAGCGCAACAGGTAGGTAAATACTTCAAATATGCGACGATTGCATGAATTTCAAAAACATCGTTCGATGCTTCAAGTATCCGGATTGCCAAGGAAAATATTGCGTCTTTTAGCTGATATGTATGCGACAGCGTCGCATTCGTAATACACCGGGAGCGGAACGCGCTGCTGACAATTCAATTTTATACTGCATACAATCTGTAATTAAAGCAAAAAGTTACTTTAACGTGAAAATATCAATAGGCAGCATACAAAGCACAAATACACGCAATAATAAAATTTTATATTAAATTTTATGTTGTATAAAATTGTTACAAAATGTATTTGGATATAGCGTATCAAAATACACTTCGATATGTGTACCTCAAAATAGCAAACAGGGAAGAAAAAAAGAGACTAAAAAAAGACACTAATCAGTTTCATGCACATAGTAACAAAACAAGTGATAAAAATCAACAAGCTGCAAAGTGGAAGTGAATAGGAATATCGCGTTACACAGTTGTTATCCAAATACATGTATATATTTTTTTGAAGACAATTTAATTGAGAGATTGGAGCTGTAAGTGATTTTAAAATAGCATTTACTAATTCCACGTTGCAAGTTACATCGCGAGATTTCGTATAAATCGTATTATAAATATAACAATGTAATCAAATATACTAATTTTTATTTTAATTAAATATTTCATTCTAATATTGCTTTAAAAAACGTGCAATTACGATAATAATAAATAATATAAACTTGATATGTTTAATTAGATGTTCATTTGTTATAATATCGAATTAGATATGCCCAAACTAATTTTGTAGCCAATAAATAAACCGACATATCTATCTTGTTCTAAATTTTTAATTATTAACATATATTAACAGATCATGAATGTGTATTAATATTATTATTATTACTGTAATTATAATAATCATAATATTATTATTACTGTAAAAGATTAATTAAAAATCGTCAAGGATTGTTTCAATTTTGAGGTCTTATTTTGCACATGCCATGCATAGATGTAGCCCGAGTACAGTGCTTGAATGCCAGTACTTCTGTTACAGTCAATCAAGAGCTCAAATAAATCAAACAAAAACTGCGACAAACACTGTGATCAAAATTGCCAATGTAGGAACCTTTTAAAAGCATATCTGTGTTGCAGTAACAAAATCACGAGTAGTAGCTGATGTTAATGCACGGTCGCATTTCGGGTATACGTGCCATAATAGCTTTTCATAACATTCGGCAGAAAACCACGAGTGAAGGTTAATGCGAGGTAACTTTATAAATATATAAAGCCGACAACTAAAACCCACGTGCGAAAACATTCTGACTAGACGGTGTTAAGCGCAATTGAGTTATATTTCTGCAATGAGTGCTGAATATGAAAGGGCGAAAAAGAAGCAACCGTACAGAAGAATAAAAGGGATGCATCTATACGCGTTAATCTTTTAAAATAAATGTAAATAAAATACTAGAAGACAGAGTATCACGGTAAAGTGTAGAGAGATATTGAAAATGAATGTTTGAATTGTTCTAAGTTAAAACACACTTCAACTAATATCGTTAGCTTGGATGGATTGAAAATTACGAGCGGTAATTGACGTCACCACAAACTATTAATTCGCGGCCGCGTAAACTTCGCGAATTGCGCAATTCGGTGCAGTAGTTATGGATTTTAATGCACGGCCATCGTGATGGGAACAGGTATATCTGTGATGAGAAATTTCGAGTGTAGAACGCGCAGATGCGATACAGAATGAGAATACGTACTGGGGTCATATAGAGAGATGGAAGTAAATACTAACATCCTGATGTGGCAGAGAGCTGTTTGCTCTCGTCGCACAGTATTTAGAGCTTTAATGCGACCAGACTGAAACGCAGACCGGACTCGTGTACGCCGAGGTCGATGGAGTGAGCGGGGTAATGAATAGGGTGTTAGCGAAACACGTTGTAACTGCTAACGCTGAAACGGCCACGCGAGTACGTACTGCGTAGGTATTGTAAACCACGTGAGCATATAGCGTAGGTGACAATTATATCGTCTCACTGATGATAGTTTTTACCTGTAAAAGTTCCGTCGCGAATATAAAAAAATTAAAGAAGATTTAAAAAGTCTCGAACTTATAAGGAAAAGTTAAAAGATTTATAAAAAGATTTTTTGTAAAAAAACTTTATAAGATCAGATCGACGGATGACCTTATGAAATTAATTAAGCGAGTATCAAAAAGTATAAATATTTGTGAAGAAAACATGTATATATATTCGGAAATTATATATATAACAGAAAAGAAATGAATAACGATTGAGAAAGAGAGAGAGAAAGTGTAAAAAGAGAATATTGCAATAGAATTAAGAAAGATAATAGTATAAATAATTTGTATACTATGTAAATATTTTTAAACAAAATAATTACTTCACTTTTTACACATTTATTAAATTGTGCATTCGCGATACTTGGGGTCTTGCTCTTTTTTAAAGTCATCTCTATATATACATACTATTAGAGAATACATTGCCCTTGTCTTATTGTAAATGCACGATGTTCAGTCTCTGCGGTGCAGCGGTCCTCAACAAAGTCAACATAAATAATTCAAGAATCGGAGCAGCGCGATACGCTTATGTAATCGGGCCGTTAGAAATCTCAAAATCCATGAGGAAAAATTATACTTATCTTCCCAAATAGCGCACAAGAATTACGAATACATATTTATAACCATAAAAATAATTAACAAAATATAATATCCTAATATTCCATTTTAAAAATATCTTGAAAAGAAGAAAAAAACTTGTTGGTTTGAAGAAAATATTTTTTTCATATAGATAAATGACGTTCTTAAATATTGCGATAAACAAAAAAGATAATGGAAGTAATAAATACATGCTAATTAATTTGTATAAAATTTTTTATTACATGACTGTAATGTAAAAAATTGTGCAAATTGGAAATTTGCACATTGCTTCCTCATCATTTAGATGTTTGTATTCTATTTGATGCATCAGTCTTAGTATTTATTAGTTTGGAAACCAAACAAACAAGCAATGAAACAAGCAATATACAAATTTCTAATTTGCACAATTTTCCTATATATATATTTATATATAAATATAGATCTAGAAGAAAAGTCAATGAAATCATATTTGTAAAACGAACTCAACGTTGTATCCTTCAAGTTCCAAAGTTATCAAAACTTTGAAATTTTAAAATTTTATTTGCTCGATATCTTCACATTTACGAAAGTTAAAGCCACCACGGACATTTCTCAAAAAAATTCAAAATTTTCTTAAAAAAGAACCCCTTTACCGATTATCGCGGAATTAAAAAAGAACCTTCCTTAAATAATTCTCTTTCGATTAAAAAAAAATTCAACCCGATATCTCCAAATTTACGGAAATTAGAGCAACCACGGACATTTCTCAAAAATTTCAAAATTTTATAAATATGAGGAAGCAAAAAAAGCAAAAGAACCCCTTTACCGATCATCGCGAAATTCAAAAGAAACCTTCCTTAAATAATTCTCTTTCAATTAAAAAAAAATTCAACCCGATATCTCCAAATTTACGGAAGTTACAGCAACCACGGACATTTCTCCAAAAATTCAAAATTTTATAAATATGAGCGCAAAAGAACCCTGTTACCGATCATCACACAATTCAATAGGAACCTTCCTTTAATGATTCTCTTTCAATTAAAACAAAATTCAACCCGATATTTCCAAAATTGCGAAAGTTAGAGCAACCACGGACATTTCTCAAAAATTTCAAAATTTTATAAATATGAGGAAGCAAAAGAACCCCTTTACACACTGATCATTGCGGAATTATAAAAAAAACCTTAATTCTCTTTCGATTAAAAAAAAATTCAACCCGATATCTCCAAATTTGCGAAAGTTACAGCAACCACGGACATTTCTCCAGAAATTCAAAATTTTATAAATATGACCGCAAAAAGAACCCCGTTACCGATCATCGCACAATTCAATAGAAACCTTCCTTTAATATGATTCTCTTTCAATTAAAAAAAAATTCAACCCGATATCTCCAAATTTGCGGAAGTTACAGCAACCACGGACATTTCTCCAAAAATTCAAAATTTTCTTAATATGAGCGCAAAAAGAATCCCTTTACCGATCATCACGCAATTCAATAGGAACACGGAAAAAAACGATAAGGTTGCCACAACCACAATTCGTCCAACAACATAGTGAATGTTGAGACAACCATAGTGAATGTTGAGACAACCATAGTGAATGTTGAGACAAACATAGTGAATGTTGAGACAACATAGTCACTATGTTGTTGGACGAATTGTGGTTGTGGCAACCTTATCGTTTTTTTCCGTGTTCCTATTGAATTGCGTGATGATCGGTAAAGGGATTCTTTTTGCGCTCATATTAAGAAAATTTTGAATTTTTGGAGAAATGTCCGTGGTTGCTGTAACTTCCGCAAATTTGGAGATATCGGGTTGAATTTTTTTTTAATTG